>JAHDVE020010538.1:0-25492 GCA_022606495.2 Halesus radiatus | reverse complement strand
AAACCCAACATTTTTGTGGCTGATTTGCAGATCTTTTCGATGTGAGCATGAAATGTTAAACGAGCGTCAAACACAGTTCCCAAGTCCTTACAAGTCGTCATGTGCTTCAGAGACGTATCTTTCATTTTGTAATTAAAGTATACAGTCTTGTGTGACCTTGTAAAGCACATAACTGAACACTTTTTTACGTTAAAATCGAGTTTATTAGCAATACTCCATTCAATAATTCCATTAATATCTTCTTGAAGTTGCCTACAGCCTTCTAACGTACTTATTCGCACGAAGAGCTTAATGTCGTCGGCGAAAAGTAAAAGACGGACGAATTTTATATTTTTTCTAATGCTATTTATAAAAATTAAAAATAATAGTGGTCCAGTAAGAGCAAACATAGTATATTAAATACACATTGTGACTTGTGTTTAAAAATAAAAGTCTCACTAACCAGTCTAGGGCACTCGGCACTTCCCGGCTTGTTCACCAGGTACTCTGTTGACTCCCGTGACAGACAGTCCCATCGCTCGCGGAACTTCACGCTCCTCTCGGCACGAGGACTAAAATATATGCTTAATTCATCAACGAACTTATCATCCGTACGTAAATCTAACTAAAGGATGCTACATGATTATTTATTTACTTGAACACAACCGGGTTTTATCACAACATCGTCAAAGTTCACCACTACCGTCCAACGATAAAATCGACACTGACGTTTGAATTCATAGATATCCTAGTCTTTTGATTTATTCCAGAGAATAGTCATAGAGAAAAACAATTTCAGATTACAGAAAGTAGTGATGTCGCGTGCAAGATTTTCTTTTCGAAATAAACGATTATCGAAACAATGAAATCCTTCGATTCTAAAAAAAGTAAATTTTGTCAATTTTTTTGTTAAGGCGCTTGCAAAATTTTTTTTGAAAAATAACTCAAAAATATTTTCCATCGTCCACTGAATGCAAAAACATTGTCTATGTATGGACACCCCCAAATGTAACGTTGTTTTTGTGTAATTTTTAAAAAAAAACAAGAGTAGGAGATCCGGCTTTAAGTTTTTTTGTTACAAAACATTCACCGAAATAGATCGTAATTACATGTGCAAGTTTTGGAATCGATTGACTCGGTCCATCACTAGTAGATCCATCACCATAGAAAATATTGTTGTTGAAAAACATTGACATTTGACTTTGACGTTTGTTATCAATGCTTTTTATTGCTAATCGCCATAAAACATGGAATTATAATCAAAATATTTGTATGTTATTAAAAACTTTAAATTTATGAATAATTGTTCAATGATACTGAATTGATTTTCAAATAGTGTTTCTATTTCCGATGTACATTTAAAATAATCTATTTATTAATAAAGTAAATGTTGCGAAAACTTTATAATCGGCTTAATTTGTTCATTTTTTTATGTGCCCTTCGAAACACTCTATATGCAGTTATTTGGTTAAATAAAGTGATGTCAGTGCACTGGAGTTCGGAATCCTCAAAATGTGAATTCAGGGAGCTCCAGACCACGGCCATGTCCATAGACTGGTCTGGAAATAATGTCCTACTGGCTGGAAAACGATGTCTTGCTATTAAACAACTCAGTCACGAAGGAGACAGCAGTAACACCATCGAGAAGATCATCAGGAAAAGTAAATACGATGTTGCATGTGCAGAATGGTGCCAAATACAACAGGAACAGAGATTATGTGCTATATCCGTAAGAAACCTGACAGTTTTGTGATGTACCAATTAAAATGTCAATCGCTAATGGTTTGAGCTCTGTGTGGTGGAGGGAAAGGAAGTAACTTCTATCACAGAAGAACTGTCGAAAGCTATAACAATTGAGACTGTTTTACCCATATGTTAGATCTGTTTTGAAGACATTTTTAACTGTCATTTGATTATACTGACTGACGAACAAAAGATTTCTCTTCTATAAGTTTTGTCTTTAGGTGCACTTTTTCATTATTCGTTTAATAGTTAAATTTATTTTTTAATTTTGTGTGTTCGTAAAATACCATTTTCACAAATTCGTGATTTCTTTTTTCAGAGCAATCAAAGGGTAGACATATATCACTGGAGGAACGGTGATCTCACGGGAATCCACTCTCTGCGAGGGCATACCCGCGTAGTGAGTGATACCCACTGGCACAGAGAAGATCACAATCTGCTGGCCACTTGCTCCATAGACACTTTCACCCATCTCTAGGACTTAAGGGACACAAGGAAACCAGTTCTTTCACTCTCTGCCGTTGGTTAGTTTATTTATTCATTTTATTTTCCCTGGTTCTAAACTAGCCTGTGTATCTATCTCCAATCTACCTTAACATTCAAATGTCTCCAACACTCCAGCATCAGTGTTTGCTTTTAATAATCTCTTATTTTCATTAAATGGTTCGTTGTTTTCTATTTTAGCCGGAGTGTCTCAGGTTCAATGGAATAAAGTGGCCGGTCATCTTCTGGCCACGGCGCATGACGGCGGTGTGAAGCTCTGGGATAAAAGGAAGGGATCTTCCCCAATTCAGTACATTTCTGCTCATCTCTGCAAAATACACGGCCTGGACTGGAGTCCGCACCACGACTATCAACTCGTCACTTCCAGCCACGATGGAACCATTAAATATTTCGATATCAATAATCCGAGACGCGTCGATAATACAATCACGACGAATTACCCAGTGTGGAGGGCTATCTATACTCCATTTGGGAGTGGTCTAGTGACCATGGGAGTTGGTTGGGGAGGAGTGGCGAGAGGAGACCAAGCCGGGGTAGTTGCCATCTGGGTGAATGTGGCCCTCGTCCATAGACTCGTTGGTCTCACTGACGTTGTATTGCGGATGCAGTGGAGGCCTAACATGCCCTCCAACTATCAGCTGGTGACCTGGTCAAGGGATCAGACCTTACGCCTGTGGACAATGCATCCTTCTTTACTTAAAATATGCTCACATTATTTGCCGGCCGATAATGGCGTGGAGGACGATGCTTTGAGCCATAGTAAGTTGAAATTGTACCCATTTTTATCCATTACAATTGACTTGCACATAATTTAAGAATTAAATATATTTATTTGTTGTTTACAGCTATGAGTTAGGTGTCTACTAGTGACTTTCCAGAATCATTTGCAGATAGTTCAGATATTCCAATGGTATGTGAAACAATGATATTTCACTAAAAACAATTTTGCTATCTACATTATGTCCAATCTTTTTTTTACTGGTTTATAATTTTTTTGTTTTTTTTTTAGACGAAGCTGTCATCGTATGAGCACCACCAATCATTGCGAGAAGAATTCGATTCTGTCAAGAACATGGATAACATATCCGTCACGGATATAGATTTAGACCACAAGACTTGCACCGTGAGAACCGAAGCTAACGGACACATTGCAGTTTTAAGAATAGCTTTCCCGTGCTCCTACACATTTGATTTGTCTATCCCTCGAATCAGCTGGATTACTGGAACTAACATAGATTACAACTCCGCCATAAGAATTCTTCAAACCATAAACCAAGCTGCCTTCCTCAGAATTAGGCAGCACTCGCCCTGTCTTCTGTACTGCTTAAAGCTCCTCGTCACATGCGTTCAACAGGTTAAATTCCTTTTCTATATGGGCTTTTACATATTTAGTTAGTTACAATAGTCACACAGGTGCAAAACACATCACAGTAGGTACATAGATAAAATAGATAGCCTTTATGAAATACAACAACTAAAACTTATTTACATATTTATTAGATTGAGAAACATCCTATCATCCAATATGATATAAACAATATACTATTCTCTTGCGCAATCCATTTTACAATATGGTATAATCGGTTGGGGGGGAACCTTTAAAACTAACTTCTTACCTGTTGAAAAGATACAGAGATTGATTTTGATAGTCATCCTATGAAAACCATCGATATTTCCAACTACACAGCTGTTTAAATCTTTTAGAGTCCTCAGTTTAAATAAAATCTTCAAAAAGAACACATTGTTACAAATTCACAAAGACCATTTCAATTCAAAAACTTCTACAAAAATAAGTAACCGACCAAGATCATGTGGCAACTTAGAAATCCCTAAATTTAAAACTAGTGCTTTTCAACTCCATTACGCCTGTCAAGGTATAAATTTTTTTAATGCCCTCCCGTATAAAATCGAAACAGAAAAAAACTATAATTGTTTCAAATCACAAATCAAAAAAGTATAAGATAAGTCCAACAGTAATTACAAGTTTTAATTTTTTCTTAATTTTTATAAAACTCTTAATTGTAAATAATGTATGTAAATTTAAAAAAAAAGGCAACATATCCTCTAGAAATATTCGATCAGGTCTTTCGATATATGAATGTACTATCTTAAGAGGAACGTCTGCGCGGGCTGTTTCATACAAAACTTACCTATCGATTAGAGGCCAAATACCCACCCAAACTTAATGAGATATTTTTTAATCAAAGGGAATAGTAAATATCTAGTAAGGATGAAAAGTATTTTTTGTATTTTTGTTTTAATTTAGAAAATATAAGCCACAAAAGATGACAATTTATTCATATTTTTAGAAGGAACTTTGGCAAACATTTGTGACTAAATGGATACTGTTTTTGAAAAAAATGTCCCTCAAGCTACCTCAGGAATATGATCAATTATACAATAAAATTATAACAACTGTTAAAATAGTTTAATTTGTGTCAAAATTTATCGTTTAGTTAGCAACAAATTCAAGATTAATTTCACCTATTTTTTGTTTCCGTCACTCTCGCACTTTGTCAGCGGACGGGGGGGAATCTGAAACAGGTACGGGGGACGGGGGACGCGGAGCGTATCTCTATAGCTGTCGCTAACTAATACATATACATACGCTACATAAACACACAGTAGGTAGGTATCTGTGCTGTGTGACGCATTCGGTTAGCCCGCGCATATGATTTCTAGACGAATTTATTACGTATCCAGTATTCAATTCAGAATTGTGAATAAAAAAATACTCCTTAAATATTATATAACTGAAACACCTCAAATAATTTGTTTTATTTAACATGCGTAAGCAATAATTTAAAGCTTTTCAACAATGATAATTAATAATATTATGAATATTTAATCAATCGTTTAGTTAGTACTTTCGTTATTAGTTATTATGAAATGTTTATATTATTCTATGTCGAAAGTGGACACATAATAAGGCACCCAGCGCGTACCGAAAGAAGCGGATTCTCAATTTCAAAAAATCAAAAGGAACACGGAACAGGTGATATGAAATTATTTACAAGATTACAAAATAAAATTTGTATTTGAATATGTATTTTTTTTAACAGTAGAATTAAAATGCCATTTTTGCTTTCAGTTCCATTGTAAATGTGTCATAGCTTGCCAGAGTAAAATTTCCAATAAAAATGCATCCGATGCTGACATCGATCTGACTGATAGAATTTTGAGCAAACGGTAAGAAAATAATTTCATTTTCACAACAGTCCCAGTCAATGAACGCATCGAACTGGAACAAATTAGGGGGAAGCTGAATTTTTGCAGTCCCTTCACTACAATAAGTAAGTAATATATATTATGTCAGTCCCTTCACCACAATAAATATATAAATATAATTTTTTGCGGTCCCTTCACCACAATAAATATATAAATATAATTTTTTGCAGTCCCTTCACCACAATAAATATATAAATATAATTTTTTGCGGTCCCTTCACCACAATAAATATATAAATATAATTTTTTGCAGTCCCTTCACCACAATAAATATATAAATATAATTTTTTGCAGTCCCTTCACCACAATAAATATATATTATGTCAGTCCCTTCACCATAATAAATAAGTCTAAAATAAAACCTGTCTCGACATCGCCTAAAAAACATTTTTATTCCAAACCGGTGACGCTTGGAAGGTATAAACTGTTTAAAAATTAAACGTCCTTTGAAAACAATGATTGATGCATAAATTTTCATAAGGAATCAATGTTCATTTGAATATTTGCCGGGTATGTTTAACTAGAATTTTGATTTTATGAAGTCTATCACCGGGGATTTGTGTCAGGGTTTGAGAAGTGTAGCATTCGCAAGAAAATTTCATAACTAACTTTGGGCATGATTTTGGGAAAATTGTACTAACAACACAGAGGATCGGTGGACCAGTGTTCTTCGATCGTGAGATGATGGTTTCTAGTCATCACATGCAAAGTCGCGAAAAAAACATATAACTCTTTTACGGATATGTCAACCCATCTACGAAGTCTGGATTTTTGGGAAGGTTTGCGTTTTTTGAAGTGGTAGCTACATAATATTTGTTGGTTTCGTCAACTATTTTTGTCATGATTTCTTTGTTCAAGAAGTATTAAAAAAGTCAACTCCTGGTGAAGTATCTGAAAATAAAGTAGATGGGTCCAATCCTTACACAAATTCGTCGTATTCATGAGCGATTGGAATAAATGGACCAGTTGTCCAGGAAGAGAAGAAATCTGCATTTTGGCATTGATCTAAAGTGTTTATACTACAGTCAGGTTGTTGGCTTGTCTCAGGAGTACTCATGTCACTTTCACTAACTTCCTCAGTAATTGATGCTTCTTGATCCTCTTACTCATTTCAACATTGGATTCAATGTCTAAAAATGTTTTAAAAATATCTTCTTCCATAAGGAAAGACTGTCCGCCATTTTAAAGGACATACACTTTTGGAAAATACATTCTAATTAAGTTAATATTCTACGCAACACAACACACGTACAAGAACACACTTCCGAAAATAAACCATTGACAAAATCAGTCGGTATAATAAAAATATTCAAACAAATACCACAGTGTAATAATGTGTTAAAAAAAAAGTTCAGAAACAGAAATCGCTCAATAATTTCATAAAGACGAACAAAAAGACGGACAAACTGAAATCATATCAGATGATCTCACGCACACGACGCTACGGCGCGAAATTTCACAATTAGTATTTGAGTATTATTTTTTTTACAGTAGAATTGGAATTTTTCTTTTTGCTTGCAGTTCCTCTGTAAATGATGTCGAAGATTGCCAGATTAAAATTCCCAATGAGGATTCACCCGAATCGAAAATGTGCAGTTGGGGTGTTGGTGGTTCGGCTCGCATGTCTATACGCAGCTTAAAACGTAGAACAACATTTATTATAGGTTGTTAGCTTAGAGTAACAATATAGTCTATTACTCTAAGGTTGTTAGATACCTTTGTGAATCACTCAAAACTAATGACATAGCGAAAAATCAATGTATGGGATATGTGGCAAACCAAACAAATGCAAGTTTTTCCTAATATTGAGATTCGTTATAGTGGATTTTGACTATATATTTATAAAGGCAAATACAGTGAAAACTTTATAACTACTTACCTACATAGGGTTCTAGTCAAATAACTCATAATAATAATAATTATCGGATGATTTGTATAGCGCTGTTTTTGTGAAAAAATCAAAGTCGGTAAAATCACCTCAAGGGCGCATATGTCGGTATGTCGGTAACCCACATATATTATAAATTATTTTAGTAAGACCCTATATAGTTGGGTAAGTATACAGTTTTCACACCGACATTTATTATAAATTATTTTAGTTAGTTGCGTTTATGAATAGTTTCGTAGGTACTCATCGATATCCTATGAAATTCGTGAAAAAATATTGGAGTGATGCAGCTAACGGAGAAATCGAAAAACTATGCAACCACAAACATCTGACATTTTTATAATTAAATTGCTATTTTTGTATTGAAATCTGTTCTCACTGTAACAAAAGAGTTCGACTATTTTTATATAACAAAAACGTTGGTCTCTTTTCTCTTTAATTGTGTGATAACTTTTCAACACGCTGCCCGGAAACTCGTGGTACAAGCGGGAAACTGGTGAAACTAAATCACACAAAACCCGAAAAACAAAACAAAAATCGATATTTTTATCGAAACGGTATAATAGTATCTAACACATGAATGTAAATAGGAAGCACATAACAAAATACCGGGGTAAAATGTAACTT
Source organism: Halesus radiatus (assembly GCA_022606495.2). NCBI lineage: Eukaryota > Metazoa > Arthropoda > Insecta > Trichoptera > Limnephilidae > Halesus > Halesus radiatus. The sequence goes on along the minus strand of JAHDVE020010538.1, from coordinate 17,524 downwards.
GGAATTTTGTTGCAGACATTCAAGGCAAACTTTGCGGATATATTACCCTGGTGTATCCCTATTATAACATAATAACATATTTTATAGACCCATTAAAATTTACCTGGTTGCCGTTGTTCATGTAACAACAGGACTAAAACTGCTATAAAATTTATTTTAGCAAAAAAGACGTTAATCACAGGGAAAAAACAAAACCAAAAATAACCATCTGTTCAAATAAAAGCTGACACGAATGACATTATATAATGTTTTAAAAATCCATAGATTCAGTAAACAAACACAATGTAATCCGTCCTCCAGAGGGTAATAAACCAACCCAAAAGTAGCTTTTAAAAACATAATAGTAAACAGTACCGTCAGCGATAAAACAAATTTCAAGTCATAAATAAAACAATATTAGAAAGCAGCGGAACTCACTCCCGACATAGATGCTATATATACCATAGATTTAGTTTTAATTGTACTAGTCTGAAGATGCCCGTGATAGCGTAAAACCATCCGGTGGAAAATAAATAAGTGAAAAAAGTTACAAAGGTTTTTTTTAAATTTTTATGTAAGAAAATTAAATTTAGAAACGAAAACAATGCCAAGATCATTCATTTCGTTGACAGACAAGAGAGAAATATTATTGATTTCATATTGAAAGTTGAGAGGATGATTAATTCTAAAAAATCTGATTGTACGGCATTTACTAATGTTTAAAAGAAGTTTGTTAAGTTCACACCGATCTTGTAATTTATTTAAATTTAATTGAATGTGAAAACAGTCCTCAATAGTTTTTATTAGTTTGAAGAGTTTTAGATCGTCGGCGAAGAGCAACACAATAACATTGTTATCAAATACAGTTATAATATCATTAATAAACAGTAAAACAGTATTCGGCCTAAATGTCTTGCGGTACACCACTTGTTGCCACGAATTTATATGACAGGTTAGAATTGATTGTTACTTGAAGAATTCTGTTGGTAATGTAGCTCTTTATGTTCGCCCTTGAGGTGATTTTCCCACGAAAACGGCGCTATAGAAGTAATCGAAGTAAAGTAGACGAAGTGAGCATTGTACAAATATGCTCCACAAGTTTCCAAGAGGACGAAATTGAAAGTGCCAAATGCCTTTTATTAGAAGCCATCCGAGGCCGTCGCGACGACCACATCGACGTAACAAGATTTCTTAAAGACTTGATATTGTTGAAAACCGAAATGGCCGGAAAGGCAACAATATTGGAAATAAACGCTTTAAAGCAGGAACTCAGTCAAATAAAAGAAACTGTCAGTCAATTCAAGCAAGAGCGCCTAAATAGTAATCCACCACTGAAAAATCTGAGTTCTTCCATAAATTCATTTAACATTAACGAAAACAATGCAAGTCACGAAAATATGCAAAATAAGCCGTGGCGCACAACGACTCGCGGAGGCTCATCAAAACAGAATGCTCCTCCCCCCGCCGCTCCTACCGAACCAACAGATACAGCTCGTGAACAGTTCCGAAATAAAACGAAGAATGCCGAAGCTGCGCGATCCTCGCTACTACCATATTTAAATAATAATTATTACGATAGCGAGCATCGAAATACACAAGATTTCACGTTTGTTATAAATAAACATCGCAAGAAGCGACTTTTAAACAATCGCGGTACAGGAACTAATGTAGGAAATTTAAAAATAGCAAACCTTTCAACAGGGCTATATGTCTCTCGTTTCGCAATTGAAACGAGCCCAGAAGATGTCAAGTTATTTTGCGAAAATAAAGGTTTAAAGACAAATAATATTAAAATCCTAAAACCTTTTAAAGAAACCCCATTCAGGACATTTAAGATTATGATCCAGCAAAGCGACATTAAAACTGTAATGAATCACGATTTCTGGCCGCAAGGCATAGTGTTCAGAAGATTCAGAGAAGCTGTCGAGCGAATTACGAAAGAAACAAAACAAAATGAATAAACTAAACTTCGATCAATTGCCGATCAGTAAAAAGAGTAGAAAAATTTATTTTCGATCTGTGTTCTACGAACGATATTATTTTATTACAAGAGACGTGGCTTTTACCAACTGATTTAGATTTTCTCAACGAAATTCACCCTGAATTCACGAGCTATGGGAGTTCAGCGGTAGACATCTCTAGCGGTCCACTGAGAGGACGACCATATGGCGGACTATCTACACTATGGAAGAAATCATTCAAGGCAGTGACGATCGATTGTGAAACTCCCAGAATAATAGCGATTGATATCACACTAAACACTGGAACATTACTTGTCATGTGTGTATACATGCCTGTGGACAACACTGATAATTTACCAGAATATTTATCCTGTCTATCGAAATTGCACACGTTAATCGAGGAAAGAGACAACCCTAATTGTAAAATTCTGGGAGACTTTAATGCCAATATGAATTCGCCCTTTGTGCGTGAACTTAAATCATTCTGCTCAGAATATAACCTACAAATTGCAGATGTTGACATACTCCCGCCTGACTCGTACACATATGTAAGTGATGCACATAATACAACTAAGTGGCTCGACAATTGTCTCGTAACTCAGGCAGTACGCAATACAATTGAAGATATGCATATTGACTGCAATTCCGACTGGTCTGATCACAGACCGATGCACACTACTCTAGAAACTATTGGGCTACCTACATATACTTCTAGTTGTACAATAGTGGGGGATCCATGCCGATGGCGGCCCAAAAGTCAAGCACAAGTGGAGTCCTACTCCAGATATGCACAATTAGCCATAGGTCAACTTGAGATAATTTGTGGAACCGACACAGAAACTCATGACAGCACCATTGTAAATGCAGCCCAAATAGATGACCCATATAAAAATATTGTACAAGTATTACGTACCTCAGCAATGTCTGCATTTAATACAGGGAGAAAGCCTACAAAAGGGCGAAAATGGAAGGCTATAGCTGGTTGGAATGAGCAGGTTTCCTAACATTATGAAACATGTAGATTTGGAACGTTTTGGCGGGCTTTGAAAAATTGAAACTTGAAAAATTATTTTAACTATGAAAATTAACTATAGAAAAAAAACGAAATGTAGTGGTATTTAAGTTTGAATGTCATTATTGATAATTAGGTTTTTTTTTTAAATTGGACCGGAGTTCCTTATTTACCTCTGAACTAATGATACAGGGTTATTCAAAATGATGCACTCAATGTCGCGCATTCTCCTCTGATACACGCGATCGACCCGGGCTTTTCCCTTTACAGAGACGTCCAATTTGCTCAAATTGGGGATACCAACGACAATTGCTCTAGTTCTAGTTGGAGGTTCAAAGATAAAATGGAGATAAAAGGTATGCTGCACTGCAGTTACCGACTCAGTTTTACAGAGCTCACGAAAACAGAAAACCTTGTGCTGCATAGTAGCCATTTTACTCACAACTGATGCGAATTGGCCACTTGGTGGCGCAAGCACTCTAGTGGTCGTTTGCGGAACTATGACCGATCTAGTTGTGGAATTATAAACTTTCGAACCTCCTCTTTCAATTGCTATGTGGATCATTCACATATAACATATAATTCAGGAAATATAGCAGTATGAAATTGAGTCCAACATTTTAAATAATAATTTTGTAATAATTTTTACCGTAATTTTCCTTCTTTTATAGGATAATGCATTACACAAAAATATCTGATATACATATGGCTGCAATGCTGTATTATGCATTTAGTGTTTACTACAAGACCTGCTTGAGTGGCAGCAAGTCCAGTGATTTGTCCACCAACTCTAATGTAAGGTGCCCCCATGTTTATTATTCTGGCTAAAAAATGTATCTTGAATTCAATTTCAATAGATTCCTAGACAACTAAAAAAGATTATTTCTGAAAAGTTATGGAAACCAAAGGGCTACTCTCTCTAAATGCTAAATTATTGCAAATCGAACAGTAAAATGGTGACAATACAGTAAAACCTGCTTACAAGGTTCCCAGATAAGATGTTTTCACTCTTTAAGTTTTGTTTTTCAGTTCCTTTTTTAAAATGGCCTACTTTGGAACCCACGTAAGAAAATATGCCTTGAAAGACCTTATCAGAAAGTTTCACTATAACGCCTCTATAGTAGAATTCTCTGCCAGTACACGTATTCAACTCTAAGATCAGGCTCAGAGAAACCTGGCCTTAAAATGACTGTCATTTGAGCTTTCATGTTGTAGCAAATAGTTTCAATGTAATAAAACTTACCTTTGACTAAGGTTTCTATCATCCAAAGTATTAATAAAGTTCCGCTCCTTCCAGGGAAGTGGCAGTTCACCTTACAATACAATTCACAACATCAGCGGGATAAACGTGGAAGGCTGGGTGATAAAGAATGACAGAACCAGCTCCTGTTCGGATTCCATGGACGTGAACCCGAGCTTCATCGACCCGCTGGGCAAGTGCGAGGAGATCACCACGTCGCAGATGTTGGACCCGTCTACTACCCACCTGTATCAGTGTTATATGAGAGTATACACCCACATTTTGCACAGGTGGAATTTATTAGAAGCTCGTGCTGAGGTATGTAAATATGTCACATTATGCAGATACACTCTTAGTTTAGTGTATATATGATCGAATTTATATATTGATTAAGTGTTTGTTGGCTAGGCTTGGTATGGCAATATGACTGTTCAATTTTGAAGCACTGAATGGCAATTTTGTTAGTTTTGCTGTTTCGAGGTGGTCGAGACCCCAATGGGTAGGATGCTCGACTAGCAGTCGGTCAGATTGATTTCGATACTCGCAGCGGCTACCAACTTACTCCCTTTTCAAATTGTGCTTTTGACGGCCTCCATGGTCGAGGGGTAAGGCTCTCGACTACGAATCGGAAGGTCGCGGGTTCAAATTCCGGCATGCGCAACTAAATTTTATTTGATTAATTTGTGCTCTTTCACATTAAATTAATTAAAACATAATGTATAGTATATTTGCGCACGTTCAAGAGTGAAAGATACTCTCAGTATCGCCCTGGTGAAAGACCACCATTCAGAATTGAAAAGTTGCTTGAAATAATAATAATAATAATAATATCTTTATTGTAATTAAATTTAACTATAACTAAAAGACATGTATAATATAATGTAAGTGTACAGTGGTTTATAAGTAAATATAAAATAATATAATAACAGTTATAGTTGAAGTTTCACATAACCCGCCTCACTAGGTTAGCTTATGTTGAGGCAGTAATTTTGCAAATTATTTTATAATTTTAAAATACCTATGAATATACACTTATATTAAGATATGCTTTGTAAATCGTTGAATCAATAATTTCGAATTTGGGCGACTGCACCAGTAAACGCCCTATCATTACTTTTAATCCAATTTTTTACATTGTGTTTGAATATTTTTTGTGAATCAGATGTTTTTATGTTAACCGGAAGAATGTTGTAAATTCTTATGGCAAGGTACCTAAAATTCCTTTGCCCAAAAGTAGTATGAATTACAGGAATTTGGAGAAAATCTTTGTTGGCATTTCTAGTAATACGAGTATTTACTCTTTTTTCATAGTATTTACTTTTGTTTGAATAAAGATGAGTGAGGATTGTTTTAGCGTAAATCTGCCAAACGTCAAATACTCTCATTATATTAAAGATTAAGTTAGGCTTTTAGCCGTGTTTGGTGACCAGATCTGAATAGTCAGGCATTTCCCCACCTTCCTCTTTCCCTTCTCCTTCCCCTCCCCTATTCCCAATTGGGGATGCCATAGTCTCACTGGCTCCAGACGGTTGGGAGCAGCTGAGACTCTTGTGCGGTATTCATGTAAAAAAAAAAAAAAGTAAAAATGTCTGCAATACAAATCTTAGGGTTTATGGCTTCTTGTTTTTCAGTTTCGGGAGAAACAATATAGTGTTTTGAATCAGTTAAAAATTACTTTTTTTTTGTTCTTTAATAATTTCAAAATAAAAAAACAGCAATTAGTGTCATTATATAAACTTGACAAAAATGTAATTAAACAGCTTTTACAAAAATTGTTGTATTCAGTGTTTTAACTTTGCCAGCCAAGCTCTGCGTTAAATGATATCTCTGAATAGATAATACATTTTATTCAATAAGTTATTATTTTTTTGTATCCTATTTTAACATTTTTGCAATCCTCAGGTAATGAAACACGTTTCGATAGCGGAAGACGTGAAGCACAGCGGCGTGGAGCTGGTGAGCGAGTGTTTCCGCTGCAAGCAGGTAGTACGCGAGAGCCGCTGCCTCAAGTGCTCGCTGGTGGCGTTAAACTGCATCATCTGCAACATCGGCGTGCGCGGTTTGGCCAACGCGTGCCTGGTGTGCGGTCACGGAGGCCACACTGCGCACCTCGAGGAGTGGTTCAAGCGGCACGACGTGTGCCCCACGGGCTGCGGCTGCCGCTGCCTGCGTGAGACGTGCAACGTCATGGAGAGATAGCAAAAGCTCTTCAAAAAGAGGATCTCTTTTTTTGGGTTTTCCAAGTTTTTAATTAAAATTTAAAAACTTTTTTACTACATCATTTTTTTTACAATAAGCTTTTTCAAATCTTCATAAATGCAATATAATATATCTCTGTGTGTACCGTAGTATATATTTTGTAAGAATGACAAAATGTGCACTGTATCACTTCGATATTTTATATCAAATTAAGGTATGTTTTTTAAATGCTGTGAACTGCTGCATTCAACGGGTATCGGTGAAAAACATATTTTTGATCAAAATCCGTTCATTTTAAATTTATTGTACAAAGATAATTCTTTTAAAAATATATATACACACAAGGCCCATGCCCGCCTCAAGCAAAGCAAACTATAGAAGATTTCTTTGGTCCTGTTAATATTAGAAAGCATAGCCTATCACCATTGATATAGAATAGATAGATTCGTTATGGGGATGGATCCTTTCCGTTGGATAAAGACTGGCCCAGTTCTTATCAGTCCCAAGACACAATCCTTGTGTCCTCTTTTTATGATGTATGGCCTATCTATCCGTTGTTCTATCAATGCCTACTATTACGTCAAGCAAAAGAGTTCTGTGCAATTGGATTAATATTGTGCTGATGAGTTTTTACTATTAGGTATTAAAATTTTACTAGACTTATTTATAATTTGTATAAACAAATGCCTTAAAAAAGTTTACAGAATTGTCGTATTTTTATTCAAGCTTTTTCAATAAAATCTATTTTAATCAATATATTTGGGATTTTCTGTAATGGGAGTACATTATTATTTTTTAACAAAATTCAAAAGACGCTGAAATGAATTATGTATGTGTATATTGATAAATTGATATTTTGAAGAACAGTTTTGTTATTCTACCAAAATAACTTGCCTTTTGCAATTAAAAGAGTATTGGGTAAATGTAGACATAACTAATTCAAATATCTAAAATATTTTTTTAATTTTGTAATTGTAAAAGAGATATTTAGATAGAAATTTAGACTGAATATTTTTGCTATTATATATGTACGTATGTATCTAACGAAAGCTGTCCGCATTATAAATGGTAATCATGATACATTATTTGTCCCATAAATTGACAATGGTTCAATTCATTCATAAAACACTTTTTTTTTGACAGCTTTGCAATAATTTTACACAATATGTATTTGAAAATGAAACAGTAATATATAGAAATGGTGATTTGTCAAGTTATTCTGGTTGAAAAATCATAATATCTTCTAGATTCAACAAAATAATAATACAACCCTTTTCATGTTTTTGTGCAGATTGTGCAATAATAAATATTAAAAATTCTAAATTCCTCAAAGGTATTTTCTCTGAAATCAATTGTGTTACTAGAGCGGTTTTCATTTATTAAATTACTTTTCCATACTTTGTTTTCTTCATTTTCTTACAAATTCATTACAAATTTATTTACTCATACCTTTTTAAAAATTGGTGAATCCCTTTACAATTCTCTCGTATTTATGTATGTACATAATTTAGGAAAAAAGATTTACTAGAACCTCAAAAAACTGGTTGCCATTTTGGTTTACATAAATTTTTTTTTATAAATCAACTGCTTAAAAACTTGAATTACCATCCTTAATTGCAATTAATCCGTACAATCATAAAATTCAATATCAAAGATAATATATCTAGGAAGTAAGTCTCGCTTGTTATTATTTGTTAACTACTATAATGAAAGAGTCGTGCCTCGTAATGATTATAACTACATTTAAGAAATTAAACATGGATAACTACAAAACTAAATAATATTTACCAAAATTAACAAATAATGTAAGTGTTACAATAGTGTGTACAAATAGGTATTAACACCTATTACAAAACAAATAGCAGTATTTAACTAAACCATGGTTAGTAAACTTGATCCCATAATTGATATAAAACGAATTCCTTTAAAATAATTTCTAATTTCTTTTTTTTTTTTACTCTTGAAACTTGCAAAATTTTATTCAGGTAGTTTTTCATTTTCTTCAAATGTTTCGCTATAGATAATAATATTTATAACTACTGAAAAACTTTCTAATGATGAAACACTCTAAAGAATACAGATCGGGCTTTTAATAAAGTCTACTTGAAGGGAAACTACTCCAAAATATAGCTGGGTCGGGAGGAGGTTGCTTCAAAGTCGGGTGGTTCTATTGTAGCAGCTACACAATAAGAAATAAATCAGTTACATTACATGTATTATATGTCATGTTATTTATTGAACATATGTATTGTCTACTATCAGAATAATTGGCTAAGTATGTAACAGTCTTTGATGGACAAAAAGAACTCCAATTTGGGTTATATGAGCGTAAATAACACAATTCCAACTGAACTAAAACATTGCCAGTGCAAGGACAATATTATTCATATTATATGACGTGTACTATATGTAATATTAAATTCAAATAAATCAACCAATTATTTTCAATGTATGCATGTCAATGATTATTATTAGACATCGGATTACATGCATAACGCGTATTTGAGCCTTTTTGGTCTTTAGTGCATATTTGAGTCTTTTTATTCTTACGAGTTGTTAAAATGAAATGGTCAATATTTTGTCTTTTCTGAGGAAACGGATAATTCTTCGAATCTGAAAGTTTTGAAAAATTAGATTTGTAGTAGAGATGGCCGATACTTGGATCTGACCTACCACATGAAATCATGACCACCTTCAGGAATAAAACTAGGTTTTATAAGTTTTGAGCGTATTTCCTTACTGTCCATGAAAATTCCCAAGTAAGAAATTTGGTGTTGCAGAAGCCTGTCAATTATTCCAAATATAATTTTCAATATTACATTTGGCTTTGAGATATTTACAAAATATTAACCAAGTTTCTTTTCATTCAGAATTTCGCTAGCCAACTCCCCCTGCTGTGAAATCAAAATATTCCCAAAGAACTGGATTCCAAAGAACTGGCTTCCAAAGAACTGGTTTCCAAAAAACATATTCCTGTTCTTACAGTTTAATTTAGGAATAGGTTAATTTTAAAATTATTGCTAGTGCATATTTTGCCATTTCGATAGTGTGTATAATCCGATGTCCAATTACGACGATAAAATATTGTAGTGTAAAGGCGATTCTTACCGAGACAAAACTAATTTAGTAATCAACAAGTCATAGTTTATTATCACACAAAATATTTTTAATAATAGACATACTATTGGTAATGTTATAATACGTATTGTATTCAGATATGTTTATTTGCAGTGAAATGAAAAAACATCTCAATTGTTCATTTTGGGCCAGAAAAATTATTTCTTGCATTTCGTAGTCTCAAACTTTTCACCATTAATCTGACACGTGTCCTAATAATTACTTGTTAAACACAAACTATAAAAGCTATATAAATACCCAACTTATCTCAATTTTATTGGGCAGTCTACCTTGATGTATTATCTCTTTAAAAATACACTAAAATTTCTTTCATTCGCACGCAATTTGTAATGTACCTGTCACCCTAAATACTTACTCAGAATTAATCTAAATAGATCAACTTTTACTAAATGTATTAAGCCACACCTATACCAGTAGCCACGCCTTTATACTAAAAATTAGCCTGAAAAGCTCAGTAGGTTGGGAATATTAAACATGGCGTAAATATTACATTTAAACTCTTTTATGCTTAGTTTTTTAAACGTCGTTTTAATTATTTTTTATTCAAATACTATTTTATAAACTCCATTGTTATTTCAAACAATCGGCAAAATATTAAAATATCTCGCACGACTTCAGAAACCAATTGTTATTTTTCTAAAAGATAATAATAAAATAAAAATTTTATTATTAAAATTATTTTCACATGGAAGGCTAAAGTTGTACCATAGCATATTATGTAGCGGATAGTTCTCCACATAACCCAATTCGTGTATATATTTTAAAAATTTAAAAACATGGTGGAGTTACAGCAATTTATCATTAAATATGAAGATTATACTCGTCACGCAAGACATTCGGTTCTTTCAGCAATAAAAAAGTAAATACTTGGCGGCCATACCTTTCGAGCAGCCGGCGCTTGAGTTCGGGTGGATATGTGGCGTAAATGTAGTGCTCATTTTGTCCGAGGTAGTTCAGATCTGCCACGGTGTAGTACTCCTCGCTGTACATGGGGCCTCCGGACCCCCCCGCCCCGCGGGTAGGGGGCGAGTGGGCGGTGGCGGAGGCGCTGTTGCTCTCCAGACTCTTGTCATCCGAACTTTCAATAATCAAACATCATTACTTAATAAAAATCTGTATATATATTGTTAGCAGCAGATTCAAATACTGCCGCCATGGAGTTTGGTACATTAATTCGCCGCCAGAGGCGTCGCTCTCGCCTGTCGGTAGAACAGCGATCTACACTTCTACCGTGGTTCACGGTACCGCCACGAGAGGCGCAGCCATCGACTCGGTCGGCAAGGAAGAGAGCTACGGCCCGACCCCGGCGTCACCCGGGGAAGAGGCTGGCATTCAAACCCTCCGTGTCCGACGATATACAGCTTCTAATATTATACCTCCTGTGCATCTACTCGTAAATATTGTACCACGTTTACATCTAAATATACCACGTTTGCACATATCCAGTGTTTTTATTTATCGCTAACATTAGAAGGGGATGGTAGATTTTGGTTCAACCTATGGACGCCACCCAAGCGCACGTGGAAAACTTTCCGAGAAGACCTCACTTTATCATATCCCCGTGAACCAAACTTCTTCACGATGGTCGAAGATATTGTCAAGTATAAGAGGTGCCAAGCAAAGTCGCTTGTAATCTAAGCCCGGCCGGATGACAGGAAAAATCAAGCGACTGGAGGTAAAGCTATCAGAGAGGCAGCAGATGGACGTAATGCTTGCTGGCATCAGCGACAAGAGCCTGAGCGTCGTGCTGGAGAGCTGCGAAACGATGCAGTCCCTGGTTACACAGATGTCGCGTCGCTCGATGGCAGTGAAATTTGACACGCCGATGTTAAAGCCTGGGCCTAGCAGCTGTCCGACTGACTCTGCCAATAAAAAGGGAACCGGCGTGGTCACCTGTTTCAAGTGTGGACGTGCGGGCCACAAACGCAACGAGTGTAAAGGTGCTCCCAACAGTAGGGCTCCACAAAGGCCCAAGTGCAATCACTGCAAGAGGAAAGCCACTTAGAGGAAGCATGCTTCAGAAAATTGAAACCAGTAAATTTGTGTGGTGATAAATTGCTGCAGATGACCACAAGATGCAATATTAACGGCACCGTTATAGATGCCATCATAGACACTGGCAGCTCCTGCACTTTGATGCGGGAGAAGAGAGAGAGGTCCCTTGGCCTGCATTTGGGACCGTCAACTGCGCTCATGAGTGGCATCAATGGAGCGATAGTACCAGCACTGGGGCAGACTAGGTGCCAGATTACATCTGAAGGGGTTGGAATGCAGATGAAGCCCTTGGTGATGGAAGACAAGGACCTCCCAATTGATCTCCTCGTTAGGAGAGACATCCTACACCACCCTGGGATCCAAGTGATAGCTGACAAGGACAGAGTACGGCTTCAATATAAGGAGGTGCAGCCTGACATTGTGTGTGCTGTGGCTGAAGTGACGGATCTTCCTGGAGCTCTAACGGAGGTAGGGATTACACTTCTTCAAAACCTTATGAAAAACTATTGGGATCTAACATCCTCTTCTCTTAAAGATATTGAATGTTCTAAAGTCGGCAGTCTGAAAATTCTGCTAGAATCGAATGCGCCCATCTTTGTGACACCTCGTCGACTGTCAATAGTTGAGAGGAGCACAGTAAAAGCAATGATCTCAGAGATGATGGAGGCTAACATCATCAAACCAAGTTCATCACCGTACGCAAACCCCATTTTGCTTGTCAAAAAGAAGGATGGCAGTGATCGCCTATGTGTTGACTTTCGAGCCTTGAACGCAATAATGGTGAAAGTTCGTTATCCACTACCGAGAATCCAAGACCACATAGACACTTTGGGAAGCGACATATATTTTACCAAATTGGATTTAAAGTCCGGTTTTTACCAAAGGCTCGATTGAGAAAACTGGATTTGTGACTCCTGATGGACATTATGAATTTTTAAGAACACGTTTCGGCCTTGCTAATGCTCCTTCTGTATTTCAACGAACACTTAATAAAGTTTTAGCCTCTTTGTACGACGAGGTACTTGTGTTCATTGATGACATCATCATTCCATCGGAAACGGAAGAAGGCTTGGAAAAGTTAGAAAAAGTGCTTTTGCTTCTTAAACAAGCTGGCCTTACTTTAAATTTGGCCAAATGTGAATTCTTCCAAACCACTATTAACTATTTAGGCAAAGAAATATGCGCTGGGTCTGTAAAACCAAGCAGTGGAAAAATAGGATGCCTGGTTAAGACGAACGCATTCGCTCGCCTGTCTTCAATTTCAGAATTCCGTTTGGTATTGTGCGTCTCTGTCTAACATTATTGTCCGCGCGAGGCGGTAGGTGTGGGAAGGTGCGGGGGTTGAGGGGGGCTTCTGACCTATACTCTCATAGAATTTATCGGAGTTAGTGGTAGTATGATCCTGATTCCTGTGCTGTCTGCACGCGTTGAAAGGAGCGTGAACAGGAAATAAATATATTAGTTTCGCGCGTCAAAATATTTGTATCAGCCTGATGCAAATGTACCAAAATTTGCTGCCGAAATGTATTATTTTATACAAGTAATTTATATTTAGATATATTTTGATGTTTTGTACGTCGCTTCATCATTGAAAACAATAATAATATAATATATTGAACTGTTTGGAATGTTCCTAGGCTTAGTTTTATAAAATGTTAGAACAGACTTCAAAATATTACGAAATTTTGACTTTACGACGAAACAACCCGACCCCAACCATTTAGCATAGACTTTAGCAGTGATGTGATGAATCGGGAGATTTCTCTAGTTCTGGAGAAAAAATATATGAACAAGAGCAAAAATTGGAATTTTTCACGAGGAAAATGATCCTCTGAACCTGAAAAAAATGTTATTAGTTTACTCGTATACACTCATCTTCATCTGTAGCATTGTTCTCCGTTAGTCCTAATTTCACAAAAACAAAATATTTTAATTACTAACCAATCCACACCCAATAAACACAAACAAACACTGCATTTTGAAAAAGTTTTTTTCTTCATTTATTTGTACCGCTTAGCCTTCACTACAGGGTTACTATCAGGCAGTGGCGGCTCGTGACTTTTGAGTGAGCTAGAGTGCTAAGATTGAAAAATACGACGTTATTGAGGTAAAAATTAAAAGAAAAACCTTTGTAACTTTTTCCAATTATTTATTTTCCATTATTTACATATTATTCAATTATATATTATCACCGGCATCGTCAGACTAGCACAATTAAAACTAAATCTATGGTGTATATATAGCATCGATGCCAGGAGTGAGTTCCCCTGCTTTCTAATATTGTTTTATTTATTACTTGAAATTTGTTTTATTGCTGACATTACTGTTTACTATTGTTTTTAAAACTACTTTCGGGTTAGTTTATCATTTTCTGGAAGACGGATTACATTGTGTTTGTTTACTGAGTCTATGGGTTTTTAAAACATTATATAATGTCATTGGTGTCAGCTTTTATTTGAACAGATGGTTATTTTTGGTTTTGTTTTTTCCTTGTGATTTCCATCTTTTTTGCTAAAATAAATTTTATAGCAGTTTTCGTCCTGTAGTTCCATGAACTACGGGCAACCAGGTACATTTTAATGGGTCTACAAAATATGTTATTATGTTATAATAGGGACACATCAGGGCAAAGTTTGCCTTGAATGTCTGCAACAAAATTCCAAGTTACATTTTAACCCGGTATTTTGTTATGTGTTTCCAATTTACATTCATGTGTTAGATACTATTATACCGTTTCGATAAAAATATCGATTTTTGTTTTGGTTTTCGGGTTCTGTGTGATTTAGTTTCATCAGTTTCCCGCTTGTACCACGAGTTTCCGGGCAGCGTGTTGAAAAGTTATCACACAATTAAAGAGAAAAGAGACCAACGTATTTGTTATATAAAAATAGTCGAACTCTTTTGTTACAGTGAGAACAGATTTCAATACAAAAATAGCAATTAAATTATAAAAATGTCAGATGTTTGTGGTTGCATGGTTTTTCGATTTCTCCGTTAGCTGCATCACTCCAATATTTTGTCACGAATTTCACTTATAGGATATCGATGAGTACCCACGAAACTATTCATAAACGCAACTAACTAAAATAATTTATAATAAATGTCGGTGTGAAAACTGTATACATACACAGCTATATAGGGTCTTACTAAAATAATTTATAATATATTGTAAATACTGTTGTCGTCGAAGGAGTAATATGTACAGGAAATGGATATTCACAGTGGAATAAAATTTGTGGCGTATTAAATATGCCGAATATGCATCGTTCAACTTACATGAACATAGAACAATGTTTAACGCCAACAATTGAAGAATATGCCATAGAAGAAATGATCAAAGCTGGTGAAGAAGAAAAAAGGGATTTCTGTTTGTGAACTTTTTTAAAAAAAATTATTATTACACTGTGGTATTTGTTTGAATATTTTTATAATACCGACTGATTTTGTCAATGGTTTATTTTCGGAAGTGTGTTTCTTGTACGTGTGTTGTGTTGCGTAGAATATTAACTTAATTATAATGTATTTTCCAAAAGTGTACATCCTTTAAAATGGCGGACCACCTTTCCATTTTTTCGCGACTTTGCATGTGATGACTAGAAACCGTCATCTCACGATCGAAGAACACTGGTCCACCGATCCTTTGTTGGTTAGTACAATTTTCTCAAAATCATGCCCAAAGTTCGTTATGAAATTGTCTTGCGAATGCTACACTTCTCAAACCCTGACACAAATCCCCGCTGATAGACTTCATAAAATCAAAATTCTAGTTAAACATTCCCGGCAAATATTCAAATGAACATTGATTCCTTATGAAAATTTATGCATCATTGTTTTCAAAGGACGTTTAATTTTTAAACAGTTTATACCTTCCAAGCGTCACCGGTTTGGAATAAAAATTATTTTCTTACCGTTTGCTCAAAATTCTATCAGTCAGATCGATGACAGCATCGGATGAATTTTTATTTGAAATTTTACTCTGGCAAGCTACGACATCATTTACAATGGAACTGAAATCAAAAATGGCATTTTAATTCTACCGTTAAAAAAATATATATTCAAATACAAATTTTATTTTGTAATCTTGTAAATAATTTCACATCACCTGTTCCGTGTTCCTTTTGATTTTTTGAAATTGAGAATCCGATTCTTTCGGTACGCGCTGGGTGGCTTACCATGTGTCCACTCTCGACCTAGAAGAATATAAACATTTCATAATAACTAAACGATTGATTAAATATTCATAATATTATTAATTTTCATTGTTAAAAAGCTTTAAATTATTGCTTACCCATGTTAAATAAAACAAATTATTTGAGTTGTTTCAGTTATATATTATTTAAGGAGTATTTTTTATTCACAATACTGAAATGAATACTGGATACGTAATAAATTCGTCAAGAAATCAAATGCGCGGGCTAACGGAACGCGTCACACCTACTGTGTGTTATGTAGCGTATGTATATGTATTAGTTAGCGGCAGCTATAGAGATACGCTCCGCGTCCCCCGTCCCCCGTACCTGTTTCAGATTCCCCCCGTCGCTGACAGAGTGCGAGAGTGACGGAAACAAAAAATAGGTGAAATTAATCTTGAATTTGTCTCTAACTAAACGATAAATTTTGACGCAAATTAGACTATTTTAACAGTTGTTAATAATTTTATTGTATAATTGATCATATTCCTGAGGTACCATGAGAGACATTTTTTCAAAAACAGTATCCATTTAGTCACAAATATTTGCCAAAGTTGCTTCTAAAAATATGAATAAATTGTCATCTTTTGTGGCTTATATTTTCTAAATTAAAACAAAAATACAAAAAATACTTTTCATCCTTACTAGATATTTACTATTCCTATTGATAAAAAAATATCTCATTAAGTTTGGGTGGGTATTTGGCCTCTAATCCATAGGTAAGTTTTGTATGAAACAGCCCGCGCAGTCGTTCCTCTTAAAGCCTCAGTTCCAAAAACCATTAAACAGCTTAGGCAATTCATTGGTCTGGCTAGCTACTTCAGACAGTTTATTCCCAACTTTGCAACAAGGATTGGAGCTTTGTACGATTTGTTGAAGAAAGATGCCGATTGGAGTTGGACTTCCAAATGCAGCGAGGCATTCGAAGATATAAAAACTGTTCTGACCAATAGACCTGTGCTACAAATTTATAACCCAGAAGCCGCCACAGAAGTCCACACTGACGCTTCTTCTAAAGGGCTGGGAGCAATTTTACTACAACAAGGTCAGGACATGAAAATCCTATAGCTTATTACAGCCGTCGTACATCTTCAGATGAATCTATGTACCACTCATATGACCTCAAAACACTAGCCGTGACTCAAGCCTTAAAACATTTTCGTGTATACCTGATTGGAATCCGATTTAAAGTGGTAACGGATTGTAATGCAGTCCGGGCTACAATGACTAAGAAGGATATTAATCCACGAGTTGCACAGTGGTGGATATTTCTACAAGACTATCAATTTGACATTGAATATTGTTCAAGTAAAAGAGTAGCACATGTCGATTACTTAAGTCGAAACCCTGTATGTTTAACATACGAATGGACTACCCAAGAGCAGCTTTTAGATATGCAGACAGCGGATCCGGAAATTGCCGACATAAGGAATATCCTGAAGAATGGCAATGAATCAGACGACCGCAAGCAATACTTTATTGACTATGAGATAAAGGAAGACAGAGTTTTTCGTAAAACGTCGATTGGTTCGAAGTGGTTTGTTCCTAGAAATGCCAGATGGGGTGTTCTTCGAATTCTCCACGATGAGGGTGGACATCAAGGTGTTGATCGAACACTGGCTGCCATCCGAGATAAATACTGGTTTCCGCAGATGAAAAACGTTGTCACAAAATATCTGAAGAACTGCTTCAAATGTCTACTCGGGAAAAGTGATACGGGTCGTAAGCCCGGGTTATTACATCCCATTCCCAAATTAGAGACCCCTTTTGCCGTTGTGCACGTGGGTCATTTGGGACCCTTTAGTACCAG
>JAHDVE020010537.1:0-152004 GCA_022606495.2 Halesus radiatus | reverse complement strand
GAAACCCGACGAGGACTGGCCCGAAGAGCGCGCCCTCACCACGAAGCCCGATGACTCGATCCCGGAGACTAGGCCCCAATATGTCGGCCTCATATCCACGGCCGGGGAGGCCCTGCCCGCTATCGAGAGGTTCTCCTCATGGTACCGCCTCATCCGCGCCACAGCATGGATACTGCGCTTCATAAGGCGTTGCCGGATGGGGTCGGGCCGACCTACCGAAGGCCCGCTACGAGCCGAGGAGCTCAAGGAGGCTGAACGCAGATGGGTGATCAGGTCCCAAGAGAATGCCTTCACCCCCGATCTTCACAACATACAGCACGGCCAGGCGCTGCCCGCCGCTAGCCGCCTAAACCGCCTGACGCCTTTCCTCGGCCCAGACGGAGTCATGCGGATGCGCTCCCGTTTGCAAGCAGTAACCGGAGCCACGAGCGTAGCCAAGACTCCGATCATCCTGGATGGCGATGACCCCTATACTCGGCTGCTGATCCGACACTACCACCAGAAGGCGGACCACCCGAGCACCGAGAAGACCATCGCAGAGGTACGGGGCAGCTTCTTCGTACTGCGGCTCCGTACCACTAGCAGGAAGATCGCCCACGACTGCCCAACGTGCCGAATGCGGAAGAGCAAGCCCGTCCCACCCATTATGGGAGCGCTCCCAGAAGCTCGCCTGACGCACCATGTCCGCCCGTTCACACACTGCGGACTGGACTACTTCGGCCCTATGGAGGTCACGATTGGCAGACGCCGAGAAAAGCGCTACGGGGCCATATTTACATGCCTCTCCCCTCGCGCCATACACCTAGAACTGGCTGCGTCGCTGAGTGCTGACTCGGCCATCATGGCCCTGCAACGGATGGCGGCCCGCCGAGGACAACCAGCAGTGATGTACTCCGACAACGGTACCAACTTTCATGGAGCAAACAATGAAATCCGAGATGCCGTGGAGTCGCTCAGCCAAGACGCAAGGATGCAGGATACCCTAGCCATACAGGGTATCGAGTGGCGCTTTACCCCACCTCTGAGTCCCCACATGGGGGGAGCCTGGGAAAGGCTAGTACGTTCAGTGAAGCGAGCCCTAGGAGCTACACTGAAAGAAAGAGCCCCGAGAGAGGAGACACTTCTTACGGCGCTTGCAGAAGCCGAGTTCGTAGTCAACAACCGGCCCCTGACCCACGTCTCGGTTGATCCGAGAGACGAGGAGCCCTTGACCCCCAACCACTTTCTAATGGGGTCAGCGGGAAAACGCCCTCACCTTTCACTATATGACAAAAAGGAGGAGGAGGTATGCCTCCGCCGCCAGTGGCGCATGAGCCAACAGCTGGCAGACATGTTCTGGAGGCGGTGGCTTCGTGAATACCTCCCCACCATGGCCGCCCGGCAGAAATGGCACCACCGGGCCGACCCCATCAAAGAGCACGACTTGGTGGTCATCATGGACCCCGCTCTACCCCGAAACAGCGGGCCACGCGGACGTGTAATCGAAGCTAAGCCCGCCGCTGACGGACAAGTAAGAATTGTCCGCATACAAACAGCCACCGGCATCTACGTGCGCCCAGCGGTCAAAGTCGCGGTCATACTCCCGGCACCGACGCTCGCATCAGCTTCAACACCCGCATCCGCTGCAACACCCGCATCCGCTGCGACACCCGCATCCGCTGCAACACCCGCATCCGCTGCGACACCCGCATCCGCTGCGACACCCGCATCCGCTGCGACACCCGCATCCGCTGCACCACCAGTACCAGCTTTGACGCCCGCACCGACCCACGCCAGCCCAAGGGTGCCGATGAGGACCGCCCTCCGACGGCCCAGAGGGACTGGCCGGCGAGGTCACCGCCGGAGTACACGTCTTCACAGCTAGGCACAGACGTTACTGCACCGAGGGGAGAATATACCAGACGTGACTATCAAAGTTTGTAATACCCTCCATTTGCAGAACATCAACCAGTACATAACTCAGTAGGTGGTACGACTAGATACGAAATCAACTACTGAGTTCGTGCAGTTTCGAACGAGAGACGACTCGATACGTTCTCGATCGAGCTGGCATGTAGTACTGGTCAGGCTCATACAGACGACCTGACCACAAACGAGAGAGAGAGAGAGAAGCGACTAGATACGCGTCCCTGTCTTGTTTGTTTGTCTGCACAAATAATTAATTGTGCAACGCCCGACTTTAATTTTAACCTGATAGAAGCGACTAGATACGCATCCCTATCTTGTTATGTTTGCACAAAAAGAGGATTTGTGCAAACGCCCCATTTCAGTACATATTGGCTTTCGACAAGCGTAGTTCCGGGGTTTTCGAAGAAGTGATGATGACAGTGCACGTCATCGTTTTCTTTTTCCTACGCCCCTGAACCTCGTTTTCGTCCCGAGACGCTACTGGGTGCTAACGGGACATTTCTCCGACCCCCGCCACTCCTACGGTCGCTCCCGGCGACGGTCCCGAAACAGAGCGGGCTCTCATTGGTCGAGCCCCTCTGATCCACAAAAAACCTTTCAAAATTATTGTTCTACCAAAATTGTCTGTCTTTGTGAGCGATTCCTGCGGCCGCGGTGACTGATCTAAATAAACGATCTTTTCTGATCTGTTCATTAGCGCCCGCGTAATCGAGTAAACTTACTTATTTTATGTTTGTACAATGCATTTTTTTGTAATTTGACGGCAAAGTATTACCTGTCCTACTTTGACCCCCATGACATACTTTGTAATAATTTTGGTTGCTTTAATAAAAAATAGGTGAAGATTGCAATAGGCTCAATTCAAGCAGAAGGTCGTGATTGACATCCTAATTTTTTGATCAAGTCGATCCAAGATTGACAGAGTCTACGGCAGCTCGCGAAATATTCACGAGTTCAAACTGCCCGATTCGCCGCACGGTATCGCACCGAAGTACTTGAACGACGAGTGCATTTCTAAAATTCAGAGTATTCTCACGGATTCAACACGCCTTCTACCTACTTCGCCTGCATCTTCACCCGGCCTGAAAACCGACCGTGACTTTCTCTTCGCCCTCACCACCTCCTTGCAAGAAATCGTTTGCCTTTTTCAAGGCATTTCTCCCTTCCTTCATACCCTGCTCTGAAGCGTCGAAGTGGCCAGCCTGATCTTCTTCTTCTAAAACGTGCGCAAGAGTTTACAGATCTTGTCCCGTACAACATGCATGCGCCTATATATAATAATTTTGCCCTACATTTGTATGATGATTGTTATTTATTGTTGTATTATATAATATTGTTGAAATAAACTCCTGCTGACAAGCTACTTGCAGTGGCTTAGCGGGTAAAGTTCCCACTGTATATAATTAATATTATATAATAATTTTTTTTTTAAACGTTTCAAATCTATGTGGTTAATAAGAAATATATACATTTTTAGCTACAATTGAAGTATAAATCCAAATTTTTCACATGTTTTAAACAAACCAGAATATTGACGTCCTAATCGAATAGCATAATATTGTATATTTACTAGAATACAATTAGGAGACGTATTGAGCACAACCAATCTGACAGATAAAAAAATGTATTACTAAATAAATTATTCGGTGTAAAATCCAGGAAATAAAACGTACATTCAAGCGAGATCGTTCAACTCAAAGCTTTTCGCTGTCGGAAACGAAATATCCGTGATTTAACTTGACAAGTATTGGCAACCGTTTTCCGGTACAGGAAACGGAAATGATTTATTTATCATTTGAATCGAATCTGTGACCTTTTGCAAATCGTTTTTAACAGTTTGTACAACTTTATTTTATTTTTTGGCAATGAAATTTATATGTAGATGGATGCCTTCTTCAACCTTATTTTTTTTTTCTTAATTTAAAATACAAACATTATTAAACAACAAAATGTAAGAAAGCTTTGACTGCCCAACTGGGAACAAATCCCGTTTAGAACAGTCAAATTGTTTAGTTCATATTAAGTGCCATTATACAAATATAGTATGCTAATATAATATATAGAAAAAAAGTACAATAATTAAGTATAAAGAGATGTGAAGAATAGTAGTGAAAAAAAAACTTATTAAAGTACTTATTAAGAGATGAGAAAAACTAATATTATAGAGTAAACAATTATGTATATGGTATGTGTTTGGTAGGTCGGTGCAATGAGGAAAAAAATGCGTTTAAAATTGCGTACTAAAAAAAAATTATATTATTGAGTAATATTGATAAGATTGAGTTACGTATCACTCAGATTTATGAGCCGACGACGAAACTCGGGGATGCAGCCCGAAGAGGGCGCACCAAATAGTTATTAATATATTAAATATATTTTATTCAGTAAGTACAAAGAGTAACTTTAGTAAATGACAAAATGTTTTTTCTTTTCCTTTCCTCGGTTAGGGTTTTTAATCTAGCCTTTTTTAAACTAATTCTCCTTGTGGTGCCTTCTCTTATCAGAGGTTGGCTACCATCAGGTAATCTTGACGATGCACGCTGGACACGGAGCAACTCGGCGCAACTACACTAGAACCATTAGACTTCTTTTCGACATTTCTGGTCAATCTTCCCTTGAATTATCAGGTCAGAAATCTTATATGGTAATAACCTAGAACTTCGAGTTGTATGCATTTCGTATCTAGTAGGTATATTTTTTTTAATATTTGACTATTCGGTGACGATCTGTTCAGGAAATTTTGAGGATAGTCGAAATATCAATTTTATACATTTATATATTAACGTACCGATTACCAATTATACAAAATACATAACACGAAATGAGATAAACAAGAGCAACAGAAAAACAGCAGCACATACATAGTACATGAATGAAGCGATGACAAAAAGAGGAAAAAATGAACATTTGAGATGGCATCCAAATCCTTTTTTTTATAAAGCCTGACAAAAATCATTTAGACTGGTACCAAAAATTTCAAGGCCCTGGCTTGAGTTAACAAGTCTCGACATTCTGGACAATGGAGAATGAATGGTACCCATAATTAGTAGAGGGGTAATTGAGGAAAAGCAATTCATTGTTTCTGAGTCTACGGCAAGGAATGTTGAACTGGATGTGGTGCAACTGAAAATGTGAGTCAATAATACAATTAATACTTTTGAAAATGTCTGAATGAATGCAAAGACTAAGGTAACTCATTAGCCTTCGAGGTGGTCAATAGCCCTGTGAGTAGGGCACTCCACTAGCAGTCGAACGCACCTAGTTCAATACTTACAGCGCACATTGATATAACAGTAGTCATGCATATGATTTTTTGAGTTTGTAACTTAAAATATTTCTTATAAAAAAATAAATAAATTATAAATTAAGGTTTCTTACTCACAGTCTTCTCTTGCAAGCTGACGTCACCCCCGATGTAACTATACTTCCCCAGGGAGACGAATATCCTTTCAGGAATTAGGACGGCCCCGTTCTCCACGACACAGTGGCCGGCTGAATCAGAAAAATGAAAGCAATATAAGTGACTGCAGTTTCTCTTAGAACTCTATCTTCTGCAGTCGTAATCTCAAGATTCAACTAGCACAGTATCACAGCTCTGGAGAAGCAATATTTCAGAAAGTTTAAAAAGAAGGTCTTATCATAGAGTTGAGAATATTAAATTTAAAAATCAATTCAAATTAAAAAATTAAATCAAATTCAAATTTATTTTATTAGATTTAATATAAATCAAATTTATTAATGCTATTATTAAGTTCTGAAAGTATTTTTAGTTTTAATTATTATGACAGCTGTTTCGGCGTTCAAAGCCATTTTTAAAATGCGGTTAATTCACATTGTGACTAATTTATATGATTTTATTTACTTCCAGCCAATTCTAATTTGGACGTGTCTTTAAAAACCTATATAGCGCAGACGGGAAGGGCTTTCTCAATCATATTCAAAGAACGTATACGATGTTATAAAAATAAACGCACTTTTTCAAAATTCATTCAAGTGGCTTGTTTCCCGACTGTGCACCGGTGCCGAAGGGATCAACGACACTAGTTCCTCAGAGGAAATTCCATTAAAATACCAGTAGAACAAGGACAGCATTCCCACCTGACGTACAGACGTACAGACCCTAAAGACTGCAATCCGTTTGTTAAGATAGGCAAATCCATCAAACGGTCCGCCCGTTTCAGCACAGAGTCAAGGGATTTTTTCAGATCATTCGGGGCTCCTAACCAGAGGTGGCTGCCAAATTCTAGAGCAGGACGTACTTGGATAGAGTGTTTGAGGCGATTTCTGTATTTCAACTTCTAGGTTTGTGTAGGGTATTTTCAGTAACTTGATTTCTTAAGCCATATTTTGCTGAACTTAAAGATATTAATTGATTCAATCTGGTAACTAGCTTTTTTATATATATTTTTTTATCATACAATATTAATTACATACAATGGGAACTTGAACCGTCTAAGCCACTGTAAGTAGCTTGTCAGAAGGAGTTTAGTTCAACAATATTATATAATACAACAATATTATATAATACAACAATATTATATAATACAACAATATTATATAATACAAAAATATTATATAATACAACAATATTATATAATACAACAATATTATATAATACAACAAATTTATATAATACAACAATATTATATAATGAAACAATATTATATAATACATCAATAAATAATAATCATCATACAAATGTAGCGCAATAATAGAGGTGCATAATAATAATTGGATGATTTGTATAGCGCCGTTTTTGTGAAAAATCACCTCAAGGGCGCTGTTGTGATCAATGTACACTAGTTGATTTTTTTTTTTAATATGAAAACAGCAAAACGGTTTTGTTATAGAGATACTAGACGCCAATTACATAATATCGATTTAAATAATATATTAAAAATATTAAGTTATCAGCAAGTTGAGAAATAAATAAATAAATACAATTTTGTTACAGTGAGGATATACTTAATATAATAGTAACACTTAAATAAGTTTAAAGATACCCGCAGCTATCGAGGAGATATACAATCAAGGAGATTATCATATTTGTTCAATAGACAATGTAAAAAAGAGCAAAATAGCGTAAATACAGTCAATACCATCAATACACAAGGTTACATTCCAAAAGCCAACACTTTAACATCAGTGAGAATTTCATCATAGAGCAATTGTTTTTTAATTCGTATGGCAACTTGTTAAATATAAATAGTATAATATATTCAAGGATTCGATGACCATATTTATTTTGAAATATTGGCACTATCATTCCTATATTTTGTGTGAATCGTGTATTGTGTACATGATCCACCACTGCCTTACACGGACTGACAGATATATATGTTGCATTAGAATTTTTTGCCACTAAAGAGCACGAACAGGTACTACATTAATTGATTTTTCTATGACATAAATGTCTCGCCTTTGCTTAAAAACTGTTTTACTAGCAACTTTACCATGGCAATTTGAATCCGCTGTAAATGTTTTATGCTGGTCTTACCTAATAAGTAATATTTGAACTGCATAAAGTAGTTATGTTTGGGAATACGTATTTAAAATTGTGGAGAGAAAGCATTTATAATAACCTTTATAAAAAGCTTTATAATAACCTACCAAACTCCATAAAGGAAGCCTCAAGTCTTGGCACTTTCCGTAAAACATGTGCTATATACATAAAGAAAAATTTATGACTTGTATTTCTTTTTGTATTAACTGTATGAACTGGGGTAACTGTATTTCTTTTTTTTTTTTATTAAATGTATTCTTTCCGTTATAATTTTATGACTCTATTTATTTTATTATGTATCTTATATGTTTTTTTATTACTAGATGTATGAAAATTTGCTTACATCTAAATAAAGCTACAAAAACAAACAAACAAATTTGTAATATATGATGTAATTGGTGGAAATTAATTTAAATAATATCACTTATCTATGAAATTTTACTCTTATTTTTTTTTAATAATAAGAATAATGTTTTT
The DNA here is from genome assembly GCA_022606495.2 of Halesus radiatus. Taxonomy (NCBI): domain Eukaryota; kingdom Metazoa; phylum Arthropoda; class Insecta; order Trichoptera; family Limnephilidae; genus Halesus; species Halesus radiatus. The sequence continues at coordinate 144,116 of JAHDVE020010537.1, read as the reverse complement.
TCATCTACTTTTTTTAAAAACAAATAATGATATTCTCACTGGGATTTCCCGTGCTGAGGATTTCATTTACAAAATATTAAATTACATTACATTAAATTGATGTGCTAGCGAAAAAAATAAAGATAATTCTAAGGTAAGGTGTTTTACGTGCATTTGAGTGGTTTCGGTGTTAGTTTGTATTTGTTGTTAATATGTTTTATATTTCAGATCTCCCCATGTAACATATGCAGTGTTTTATTTGATATGTAAATTTATTATGGTTGTTGTGATTTTTAAAGGATAGTGGGATTTTGTTGTAGAGTTTAGTACCATAGTATAAGATGTTTTTTTGTCCAAATGTGTTTGTGGTTCCTTGTTGTATGTGTTTTTGACTCTGAGATCTCTAGTATTTCTAATACGTGTAATTGTTGTTATGTCTTGTTTATTTATTTATGAATGTAAAGTAGTATTGTTTTTTAGAGTATAATTGTTTTATTGTCATAATGTTGAGTTTGTTGAAGATTTCGTGACTGTATAATTTTCGTGATGGATTTTTGTGTTCTAATGAGTAAATTAAGAATATTATATTAATTGTTTTTGTGTTTAATTCGTAGAATTCCATTAATTTTTTAAGAATATTATCATTAGCACTGCCCCATCCGATAATACCTTATATATTCGATAATCAATTTGATTTAATTACTCAGAATAGATACTATAAATACTCCTTATTCTGTTAACATCCTCGTTTTTACAGTAATAAAGTAATTTTATTCATATCGGAACCTCAGTGATACCATATAATTTATTGGGATGAGACGAAGGATTTCTTAGAAAGATACTTGCTGTCTATGATAATAATGAATAAATACAAAGAAAAGTACAGCTCCGAGTCAACCTATATTACTATATGTATACCAACAAGCGCCCTTGAGCTGTTTTTTCCCACGAAAACGGCGCTATAGAAGTAATCCAATTATTATTATTATTATGGTTCAGGGGCACATTATAAAAATACATAGTGAATAAAACTTTTAAACAAAATTGTTACATAGTTAATGCCCGAGAAATACAAAAAAAAATTACAGTATGAAAGTTCGTAAATTTCTTCATGAATAAATCTTCCTTTAAGATAAGTATCTTCATAAGTAACCTAAGTAGTAGGGGCGTGCACTGCTCTATGATTAAAGGTAGGCTGTGCGTAAGTTTTAGAATATTTGAAAATAGTAATTATTATCATCTTTCGATTATTGTTATGGAAAACTTAATAAAAAAATCATTTCATCTCATCGTTCGTTTTTTTTAGGGTAGACACAGCTTTTGAACTTCCATGGATGGCAAGCCACTGCTTGGAAGGTACTTTGTAATCTTTCGGACTCAATTTGGTGTTAAACCTTTGTCACGTATAAGTGAGTACCTATCGGCTAGGGTCTAATGTGATGATCGTCCAGAAGACGTCTAATAATAAGACGGAAAGGTCATGTAATTTTTTATACGACACCAAACAAGATAAGGGCAGGGGGGAGGGGGCTTAAACAATGTATTCCAATACAACATAACATTTTAGTATAACTTAATAGAGATACCTCACCTTGGAGATATTAAGAATTTATCTCTAGCACCCTACAGCGAAGTGAAAATACAAAAATTCAGAACTTGAAAAATTAAAAAATTAGCTAACTTGTTTTCCCCTTCCTTAGCTAACTTGTTTTCCCCTTCCTTAGCTAACTTGGTTACCCCTTCCTTAGCTAACTTGTTTTCTCCTTCCATAGCTAACTGGTTTTCCCCTTCCTTATCCAACTTCTTTTACCCTTCCTTAGCTTACTTATTTTCCCCTTCCTTAGCTAACTTGTTTTTCCCTTCCTTAGCTAACTTGTTTTCTCCTTCCATAGCTAACTGGTTTTCCCCTTCTTTATCCAACTTGTTTTCCCCTTCCTTAGCTAACTTATTTTCCCCTTCCTTAGCTAACTTGTTTTCCCCTTCCTTAGCTAAATTTTTTCCCCTTCCTTGTGGCTCTAACGCATTGCAATTACCTTAGTAACTTTTGCTTTGCTACGATGAAAGTGAAACATTAAAATAAAATTAATAATTGTTTTTGTGTTTAAGACGTAGAACTCCATTTAATTTTTTTTTATCTTTAACGAAAATTAAATTTCATAATGTTATTATTGATTTCTGGAAGCATTTTAGTTTTCTATTATTGTGACAGCTGTTTAGGCGTTCAAGGCCATTTTTAAACTGTGGTTAGTTAGGCCGCGTTGATACGACTTATTTATGTGATTCTATTTACCCCCACACAATTTCTATGGTGCCTAACCCGTAAAATCGATTTACTGAGAAAATAATTGTGATAATATTAAAACAAACAAAAAAATTATGACCCGATACCAAAAACAATGCAAAATTTATATGAAAGGAAATCTACTCGTATATCTAATGGGTAATCTATACCCTACCAGCTATGTAAATATTTCTAAGACCTGCAGTTTTGATAATTAATGTAAAATCCTGTACATATTTTGAAGATATACTTAAAAAAATAAAGCGATTAAAAATCAATGTTATCGGTTTATAGATATAATTATTTCCACGGGGAACTAGCAGGTATAACTGCTTATAGGTTACATCTCGATCGCGGTTGTGTTTACAGACGCCACCGCATTGAAACCTGCACCGTAGAGAAACCATCTCAGAACTAACTAAATCTCATACATTCTCTTCTATTATTCCGACTTCTGATATGGCCCGACTAAAGTATTTAATTCAATCGATCGCGCCATGTATTCCTCGGGCGTCCCCGGCTTCTTCCATTCACATTCGCGACATATATTCTTCTTATACTATTTTCTTCGTTCATTCGCTCTATATCCTCAAACCGAAAATAGTGAAAAGGAGTAAGAGAACTAATACTAAGAAAAGTTTGATTTATTTTAATTTTTAATAAAAGCAATTGAAGGAATTAGAAGAAAAAACAAGATAAAATGAGTCGAAGGAATTGAAAGAATTGGTGGAAGCCAATTTAGCGATCAGTGATTTAAATAAAAAGGTACGAATCGATCGATCAATTTATATTAAACGAATATTCACGTGAGGTGTGAACTTAAGGTGTAAACGATTCAACATGTGGCCACTTGCCACTCACCTACGTTCAATTAAAATCAATATTTCGGTGAGGCTCTCCTGGGAAAAGAGGCAGCGGAAAATAATATCGCTTTCGGAAAACAATATCACTTTATTGATTTGAAAAATTCAACCAGCTAAAATTATGGCCAGGACTGCTTGTAACGTCGTTAATTACGTGGAAAATCGCCGCGAGTTACTGCGCTTGAATGATACTAATTGACGGGATGAAAGTCGGGCAGTAATAGGATTAATTGCGTAACAAAGTTTGGAAACCTCAAAAAATATTTTTAATAAATTTTCGACAAATTGATTCATAATTTGCTAAACACTTTCCTACACCACAAAACTTCGAACGCCCGCCACTTTCACGCTTGAAACAAAAAAAAAATTAACCACAAAAATCAATTTGGTGTTTTCTTTTCAACGTGAATAATATATCAACACGTGCGGGCAAGGCTTTCTGAGTCGGTCACTCTGTGAAGGAGCCCGAAAGTTTAAGTCAGTTATGTAGTAAAGCTACCTTACCCATATAATGGTATCCATAACGTGACCCATAGAGAAAATCTTTGCTTTACATGATCGATGTTTTCATACCCACGGTTTCATACAGATTTGTAGATACAGTTGCCATTAAAGGAGAACTAATATTATGGAAGATAGCAATCACTTTGTGGTTTGACACTATGGATAAAAGAAACATTTTTAAATAAGTGGATTCGTCCATTGTATTAAAATCAGAGAAGTATGAGACTTATGAGACGTTGCATGAATGTGAATGAAGCAAGAAGTGTATGCCATGATCGAGTTGTTTGGCGGTCCGTCCTCTTTGCCGACCCCTGTGGGAAAACGTCGTATCTATTTTAACCCATTCTATTGTAACGCCCGGGTTGCCGGCAATGAAATGAATGATTAGAAATATCGAAATCAAATAAAAAAAGTAATTGATATTTTAAATTTTTTTAAATTAGATTTTACCCAAACCCCGATTGTAAGGATGTTACATTTTTTCCCATGTAATCTTTAGCTTTTTCCCACCCCTTTACCTACACTTCTACCAATCCTTCTACCACCCCCTCTGTGATGCTGTGTCCTGTCCTACTCTGATATACTGTCATTTACCCCCCCCATTTCACTTTCTTTATCATAACATTACTCTTTTATTTTTAAATTTAGTTTATATGAAAACGGTCCCGAGGAAGGTCTAGATTAACCGAAACCTGCATACAAACGGATAAATTTAATGAGGTCGTTTAAAACAAAGAATTTTTTCAATTGTGTGAAATAGTATTTTTTGACGAAAAGTAAAAAAAAATTAAATAAAATATACACGAAATTTACAATACCATATAGAAAGACGCGTTCATAATTAGATTACAAATTTAAACACAGTCCAGTCTACCTATATTCGTTTGACAGTATTTTAAATATATTCCGAAGTAAACACGCGACATCTCCACAAAATACATAAAACTATAGTTACGTAAAAGAATGACAGCTGTCAAACAAAGCGCGCTAAACTGTACGAAATTCGGTACGAAAAATAGAACACGTCCTTATTTTCTTCCCGATTCCAAAGAAAAAGACAACCCATATTGAGCTCTGGTATCTCTATAACAAAATTATTATGCTGTCTTCGTATTTTTTTTAAAAATATTTTATTATCACAACAAGCATGCACCATGACCATGGTATCATCGTTTTGGGGGAGGGAGAAGAGAAAGATGATTAAGAGGTACCAGGCTATTCAAAACTGGTCGCGAAATTTGGCTAAAGCCATTTCAAGTAGAAATAATAATTGCGAATTTTAAAAAAAGAAGACATTTAACAAAGACCGATTGTAAGAATTCTTCACATGTAATCCTTACCCTTCCCCTACCCCTCTACCTACCATTCTACCTACCTTTACTTATTCTTTAAAAAACACAACAACCATAATAAATTTAAAAATCACATAAAAGACCGGACGTTACATAGGGAGAACTGAAATAGAAAATATATTAACACAAAATACAGAATAACACTGAAACCACCGAACTGCACAAAACACCTGATCTTAGAATTATTTTTATTTTTTCATCAAACACATCAATTTTATATAATTTAATTTAATATTTCTAAACGAAATCACCAGAACGGGAAATCCCAGTAAGGATATAATAATTTGTTATTTTGTAATAAAAAAAGAAGATAATAAAGATAATAAGTCATTAGGGTGTTACTGAAACAATGCATGATTGACACAGGAGTAGATTATTAGTTTTGTACTGTCTTAAGCAATATTGCTGATCCTGGAAAATTTATGTTCAGGTTAGGTCTGATTTGTTGGGATATACAGAGATAACATACCAATAATATTCACCTGTCAGAACCCTTGTCTTGGTAATCAGTGAACCTCCACACGTGTACACGATGGAAGCAGTACTGCTCCTCAACCTGTAGACTGCCACGTGCCACGGCCAGTCACCAGGTCTGGCTCCTACGCCTGAAACTATCAGGCCTTCATGCTGCACCTGTCGCAACCCACAGGCACCATCGGAGCGTGGGTCGGCAGGGTTAGACCAGGTCGGGTGGTAAGTTGTCACATCTGGTGGTTCGGTGGTAGACTGGATTGGTGGTTCGAGGATCCTGTACTTATCCCAAACCCCCTAACAAAAAACATTTTTTGTATGTTATCTATATATTCAATATTAGAGACCTGAAAATTTTGCGTTTGCGATAAGGAGAATTTTTACTTGAATTTTGTCATATTAACTTTGAAAAACGTGATTTTTTGCCATTTTCACTTGGATATGGTGAAATTCTCAATTTTCGGGAAAGAAAAAGCGATTTTACCAATTTTTTTGAGGAATTTTGGCTTTTTAAAACAAGAGAGTAATATTATACTTCTAAATATTTATTTGTCTATGGTTTAAACAAGCTTGAATAGACATAAAATGGAATGCAGATAACATCATATCGAAAAGGACGCGAACTGCTATAATTTTTAATTCAATTTTTTTTTTATAACTTATTGATGTTTGTAAACCTTATTGTAATATTTAATCATTGAAGAAGATAATATTAACACATCCCAAATGACTGAACTGGTCTCATTAGCTAAGTTGGTTAAGCGGTTGCCCCGGATAGGCAGAGGTCCTGGGTTCGAGTCCCAGATGCTACTGAAATCTTTTTATTTTCTGTTGTTTTTTCGGATTCGTGTTTCATTTGGGATGTGTTAATATTATCTTCTTCAATGATTAAATATTACAATGAGGTTTACAAACTTCAATAAGTTATTAAAAAAAAAGGAATATTTCTTTCCAGACTTGTAAAATAAGTTAATAGATGTCTCATATGAATAAAAATCTGGTAGGTATATCCGAGACTCTATTCCGATTGCAATTGTGTTCGGGAAGAACTTTGCAATCATCATAAGGATAGCAGTCAATAATATGGGATTTAAAATGGAGGATAATATTAAGAAGTCTTGAACTTGAAGTATGATATCGGTGTAGATGGCGTAAATTGAACCGGTCTCATTAGCTAAGTTGGTTAAGCGGTTGCCCTGGATAGGTAGAGGTCCTGGGTTCGAGTCCCAGATGCGACTGAAATCTTTTTGTTTTCTGTTGTTTTTTCGCAATCGTGTTTCATTTGGGATGTGTTAATATTATCTTTTTCAATGATTAAATATTATATTTTAGTTAAAAAAACAACAATATAAGCAAGTCAACATAAAATATACATATATACTAAAAATTATACACCACCTTTGTACCAAAAAAGGAACATAAAACTACTTTTCTTTTAAAATCCCACCGTTTTTGTTGAAAAATAACCTCACTACGCAAAAATAACGCTAATTTTGCAAAACTAATGCGAATTTCATCAAAAATAACGCCACTTTTACCAAAAATAACGCCAATATTTCAGGTCTCAAAAATGATTATCTATTTGAAAACTTAACTAAATTATGCTTTCAAATACGTTGGTTTGAAAAACTCTAGTAGTAAATCAAAATGACTCGGTGTGTTGCCACAATTAGAGTAAATTGTTCAAATATTTTGTTTTGATCACAAGTTTAAATAAATTTTCTGGTTTGGTGAAGTTTTCATAAAATTTAATCTGTTTTTAGAAATGTCTCGAAAGTTTTGTTTTGAAAACTTATTGATGTGAAATTCACAAAGTTGCTCGACTCCCTAATTAAACTTATCTATGTATAAATTATTTTATAGACATTTATTATTGCAGTCTTTGAGTGGTATTTTTGAAAATTGAACAGTAAAAAGTATTATAATTTGGTATAAAATTACTCGTATAAAATTTACAAGAAAATAATAATTACGCAGACCGAAATAAGACCCTAAAACTTATGATCATATTTGTGCAAATATTTAAAGTTGGATAAACATCCTGATTCATACATATTTGGCTGGTTTTAAGTCGTTCTTCTTCGTGTGGTGGAAGAGAGTTGGTGGAGGTCATGGTGGGATGCTGAGGTTATTCAGCCAGTCCACGGCATCGGGAGTCATTTGGTTCAACACAGACGAGCCATAGGGAAACTGATGAAGGGGATATTCTTATACGATGTATTTTGTTGTTTGAATATGCCCACATTCACAAAATTCGGAATCCTTTAGGCCCCATTTATGCATCTTATACGCACAACATCTGCACCGGATGCGGTTTAATGAGGTCCACGTCTTCCGAGGGAAAGAGAATCCCGGCAATTTAATGGTAAGGTCTACAACAAAGTGCTTGGTTTTCACACGTCCGAGGTCTGCCACTGAGTTCGCCACGACTCTTCAAGGAAGTATCGTGATAGAAGCAGTCTTTCGCCTTTAGTCTAAAAAAGACGTCAGGCGGCTGGCCGGGAGGTTTGCAAGGTCATCTTGAAGTGAAATGATTAATTAAAAATTATTTTGTATTCACCACTTTTACTAATATACACAGATGTTACGAAAGCGATGCTTTCTTTATCAGGAATATATAAAATACTAAAAATAAAGTATAGACAAATGATAAAAATGGAACACAATTATGTAAGAATTACAATTAGACAAATTTGAAATTTTAGAAATCAGAAAAAGCGTTAACAGTGAATTAAATTAAAGGAATAATCCAATATTAAAAAAAATAGAATTCTCTTGAATTTATTTTTATATTAATATTAATAATAAAAATAATTTCTTTTTTAATTTCTAATATAAATTTATAATTCTGTTAATGTTTTATAATATTTTTTCATTAACCTTACATTACTTACCTACTTTAATTATTTTTTGTTTACGTTAATAATTTGTCTGTTCTTACATTATTGTGTTCTATGTTTTCCCCTTTTCCCCACCTTCCTCTCCCCCTTCTCCTTCCCCTCCCCAATACCTTCAGCCTCACAACGTTCCCCAATTGGGAATGCCATAGTCTCACTGGCTCCAGACGGTTGGGAGCAGTTAGGGACTCTTGTGCGGTAGACATATAAAAAAAAAAAAAATGTTAATCATTTGTCTATACTTGACATTATTATTTTTTAGTATTCTGTATATTCCTGATGTTTTAGAAACATGTAGATATATGTATTATTAATAAAACGGTGAATAGAAAATATTTTTTAATTCATTTATTAATACTGACGCCACAAAGTGAATACCAATCTTTTAAAGAAATTGTGAAATGATACTATTCACGGCCTGGGGGTTGCTGTATTTCGTCTTAAGTGGGCGGTGCGATGTTCGAGAGGACAGGGAGCCATTGTAATGGGGTGAAGGAAAGTGTTCCACTCACTTTGCGCATAGCAGTATTTAGTTGCACGTCGATCTTCTGTGTGTGTGTACTTCCAGTCTACACTGGAGCACAATATTCCGCTGCCGAGTAGACCAAGGCAACTGTAGATGTGTCTGCATCGCAACCCCAGTTAGTTTTCTTATGATATTTATGCGAATGATGGTCTTCTTGCTAACATTTTCCAGATGGGAGCTATACTCGTGCGTGAGGCTTCTGTTTAAGAGACATATTTTCATGTCTTTTTTTTTTACGGTAACTCCACTCAGGGAAATTATTTCCTTCAAGGCCTATATTTTTTTTGGGGATGCTGTGTGGGGGGTATTTTAAAGGATAGGAAGGAGTGAACTTGGCTCTTGAAGAGACCCATGTTGTAGGAGGGAGGAACAGAGGCCGGCAGATCATTCCACAGCCGATCTGTTGAACACAAGAACGAGTCGTAGAAGCGACCCGTTCTCATGTGATAAATGTCAACTATATGCAAATGTTGGGGGCGCGTTACTGCAAGGGCCCCAATCCTAGACTGGACACTTTGGTAGCGCGTCTCAGAGAGCAAATCTTCGTGATACATAAATTGCGAGTACTCGCCGTTCATCTTCTTTAATACATGATAGGTAATAGAATTTTTGTTGTTCCAATATTTGAATATATTTTTTCTGGTATGGGCCCATGCAGCAGAAGCGTACTCTAGCTTGGACCTTATAATGCGGTTGAACACAGAAGTCATGGCTTCGGGTTTAGTAAATTGTTTGCCAGATCTCATAACAAACCCTAATAGTTTGTAATACGATGCAGACAACTACAATATATGGTCTGAGAACGTAAGTTTGAAATCAATGATTACCCATAGATCCTTGATGGATTTTTTTGACAATATATCTTCCTTTATTTTATAGATAAATTTAATAAGGTTTTTGAGCTGGTTCACTGCAGAGAAAAATAAACCCCACAACCCTTGTTTCTCTGACAGCAAACTTTTAAGAATCTACATAATCTAATATTGCACCACGGGTGTTTACTTTGTGTACTCCGTCCTTGCAGACGTCTTGCATGTTAATTTTGGCGCCGAGTAGGTTCGGGAAGGGCTTTCCCCGCCGCGGTTGGACAGTCATACTCATGTTGGCTTTGTTCTCGTTCAAGGTCACTGCCTGCACCGTCAGGGAGTCGTCATACAGCGAGAGCCATTCGAAATTCTGGAATACAAAAGACAACGTAACGTGAGGCTTAGGTTCGATTTTCGTAACACAGTCTGACATTTAAAAGTAGAAAAAAATTGAGGGCATTGAGATCGTTTAAAAGGTTTTAAATTGCAAAACCAAGATGGCTCATACGAAAAATAATGTAAGTTTAAAAAAGCACAATGGGTCAAATGCATATTTTAACTTTAACGAAATTAGTCGTACTTTCCGAAAGGGGATGAATCTAATATTTCTATTTTTGAAACTGACAATTCGTGATGCAATTCCATTATATTGATTTATGAAAAAAATGATTTTTTTTTCGATTTATAATTTAATAAAAAAAAAATTGTTTCAATAAACCGTTGACATGATTCTAAATCTTATGCTAAGATAATTTAAAGTTTAAACTTGTTTCATTTGCAATTAAGATAATTGCAAAGAAAGGCGATTTTGTATTTCTGAAATTTGATGTATCCAAATTACCACGTATTAGATGTTAGATAAATTAAAATAAAATAAACGTCAGAGATCCAAATTATTAAATACAATTTAAAAAATGATTATGTGTCTTGTTTCTTTAAAATTAACTATCAAGCGCGAAATGTGAAAACGATTCTCCTATCTTGGAGAAAGTATTACATTAATTTCTTAGATCTCAGATCACGGGTCGGAGTGCTGTGTCTGTTTTACTGTAATTTGAATTGTATTGATCTCTGTGTAATCATTGTGGATATCATCGGCACGAGCACCCACTTTCACAGGTATCTTCAAGATCCTGGTTAACTTCTTTTCTATCCCAATCCAAAAAATAATCATTTTCATTGGACGTAGAACATTTACGACCGTTCTTCCCAACTTTTCGAACGATTTTTTTTTTGAGGCACCGATCAGCCAAGTGTTTTGTTGAGCATTCGCTCTGTTTGCCCGTTTCCAAGCATTTTTCATCCTAAATTATCTATGGAGGTGCCCGCCCACTGTCGTAGACTATAAAATAGTGCCGCCCACTTTCATAGACGTACAATTAACATTTGACGTTTCTCTTTCGTAAAAAATTAGACAAATCGTACCTTATAATTAATAAAATAAGTTAGGTTCTCTTCAGTTTTATTTAAAACATATAAAAAACATGTTTTGACATTCGGAAACGGAAATAAAACTTTATCATTCAATATTTGAATGGCTTAAAATAGATCGCTAACTAATAATGACGTTTGATATGTTCACCCTGCTGACACTTTATATAACTCGTCCTCTGTTGAGGAGAATTTAATCGACAAAAATCGATGTCCTTAACTGATTGTAAATTTGATCGAGAATTTCGTTGGGAAGAGAATATTTGTGCATTTGAACAGTGTTGAGGTAAAATTTCGGCTCAACAGTTACTTAGTGGGGTTGGGAAGAACGGCCGTTAATCTATCTATTAACATCTTATCTTAACTTCTATCTCGCCGAAATTACCGATCGGGTACGCAAAATTTGTATCCTTAAAAAAATCATTTCTTTAAATATTTGTAGCTATTATGGGGAAACTAATAATGATAGAAAAGCTCGAATTAAAAAAAAATACAGGGTGCGGCAGCATAACTTCCTTTTTTTAAATGCGCGCCATTCAGTCGGTTGATGTTGTAGCGGAGCATTAGTGATCTCGTCCGAGAAGCGGAACTATAAAGTTTTGTCCCGATACAGTTTAGTCGCCATCATGTGATGGAACACTGAGGAGCGTGCGTTTGCCATTGAGGCCTACTTTTCGAATGGAAGTTCTGTGGTCGCAACCAAGCGCGATTTTTGGAATCGCTTTAAATTAACCTTTTTGGTCCCTGTCTCGGACCGGAAATCAATTGTTATGTGGGTTACTACGTTTAGACAAACTGCAAGTGCGACAACATGAAGAACTGGAGTCCCTCGTACCATTAAATCACCTAAGAACATTGAGGCAGTGAGAGCTTCAATGTTGCGATCACCACGGCGTTCTGCGCGCAAATAGCTGTTAAGTACAGTGAATTCAGACCGGTTTGTAAACATGTTACAGGATTTTTTTCCCACGGATAGATTATTTGGACTTAGGGGATACTTGATTCCAACAAGACGGTGCAACGGCACACACTGCAAGATCATTGATGGTTATTTTGAGGGAACACTTCCCAGAGCGCTTCATCTCAATTTGGGGCGATTTGGAGTGGCTGGCCCGCTCTCCCATTTGTCCCTTTGTAATTTTTTTTCTACGGGATTTTTTGAAATCCCGTTTTTATGTGAACCGTCCAAGGATCCTACAAGATTTGAAAACCAACATCCAGGAAGAAATTGCCAGGATAACGCCTGATATGCTGGCAAAAGTCATGACAAACCCCAAAAATCGGTTTAGTCAGTGTATGGAGAATGGGGAACGTCACCTACCTGATTTTATCTTCTAAAACTAAGTAAAACAAAACTTTAGGAATGTGCCTATATTATAAAAAAAAACAAATAAAAAAATTCTGATTCATACAGTGGGTTTTATTAAGTTTTGAAAAAAAGGAAGTTATGCTGCCGCACCCTATATATATAAATACATTATCTGGTAAGACGGTACGATTTACAAAAATACATTTTGAAAAAAAAAAAACAGGTAAGTTATTATGACAATAGACCTAATTTTACCCCCCGCACAGTACTAGACCACAGCACAGTATTAGACCGCGGGAACTCGACGTTTCAAAGGTTATAAGGAATTTTTTACTATTAAAATCACTTGTTATATACGTCTTAGTGGTAAGTCACTAGCAACTTCACTTGGCTTGTGACTTACCACTAAGACTTCTATAACAAGTGATTTAAAACTAATGACATACATGTTTATGACATATGCGAGTACGTTATATATAAGTGTGTCTTAATAAATAATATTGCTCTTTGATGAAATTACACCTATGCCTTAAAATTAGAGACTTACAACTGGTATGCCTATTTACATTAAAAAATACTTGTTGCCCGTGACTTTCAAGTCTTAGATGCATGTTAATCACTACAGTTATAAGTCTCGGTAGTTAGTTGATAGTTATAAATCTTAGTTGTAAGTCACTAGTTATAAATCTTAGTTTTAAGCCACTAGTTATAAATCCTAGTTTAAGTCACAAGTTATAAATCTTAGTTGTAAGTTTTAAAGCACCCCTGAGGTGATTTCCCAACAAATCGGCTCTACAGAAGTAATTATTTTATTAATATAATTATTATTAAAGTAAAAACGGTGTTTTGTAAACCAAAATACATAATTTTAGAGACTCGAAAATTTTGCTCTCGAGATACATTTTTGATAGTTTCCGCAATATTAAAACTTTCTCGGAATATATAAGCGGCCATGAATACTCGAGATAATGACGATTCAGTTTAGTTCAGGATGTTTCAAGAAAACCGTATAAAATATGTCAAAATGTTAAAAGACAACACACGAGCTTTATGAGCCAATATCCCTCCTCGAATCGCCAGTTTAAAATATTTTCACAATTTGAATTTAATGGATTTTCTGAATTTTACTATAACCACGTCTGAACGTAACAACAACGCTGCTTTTGAATGCATTTTGCATTCGTAATACGGCAGTTCGAAAATATAGAACACGGAACAATACAGTTACTGACGAAGCAGGTGCAAAATATTTCCATAAAAGCTTTCAGAAGCCGGGATACGCGACCGCCTTATTATTTATGACTTTTTTAATGCGCTACATAACACATATATTTTTATATCTGATTCATATGAATATTAGACAAAACAAAATGCTTTTTTTTAGTGATATTATAAATTAGATTCAATAACTAGATTGATTTTATACCACGAATAAATAATATTTTAAACGCCGACAAGTTGTAGCTTTTACAAAAGCTTCATTCGAGCTACATAATATTAATTACCTATATACCTTGTGTTAGGTTCTGAAATGATAATGTGATTCGTTGCTTCTTTAATTCCCATTTATCCAGTCCTCACCCTCCCAAACCAAACACAACTTTTTGATAAATGGAACATAGTAATCTGACAGTAATCGTTTTGAGTGTTCTCTTATTGGCCGAGAAGAAAAACTACTTTTCGAGGAGTATGTTCGTTCTTGACTTCATTCGGTAAGTGTTTGGTTATCCTTGACCTTTTAAACCTTAAAACTGTCCCTTTTTACAATCAGACAAAACCATCATTATTATTGTCACTGTTATTTACAGTCCACAACAGTTTTACATGCGAAACCCCACATCTCGGACTGGGTAGTTACGCTTGTAACATTGCGTAACACCTCACCCCCATAAAAATTATAAATAATATCATATTGTACGAAGTCACTGCAAGAAATCATTCTTTGTTTTCAACGACGATGCGCCGAGCCGTAAGCGCCACACTGATCGCACCACTATAACGTTCCAAAGGCAGGAACTAAGTATGCAAAATTACGTACACGTCATAATCGAATCTTGGCTCTATTCCTATACATTAAAACGTACACGTGCGCGCAAAGGACGACTCGTTTGTGTTAGTGTCTAAAAGGAGGTGCTGTTTGGCAATGCTTGTAAATATCGCAATCAGTGCCATCTTTTGGTAAATAGATAAATTAGAATAACTTTACTAACGAAATATTGGTATAATAATAATAATAATAATTGGATTATTTGTCTAGCGCCGTTTTTGTGAAAAATCACCTCAAGGGCGCTGTACAAATCTTAATTTCTATTCTTTAACTAATTACGAACAAACAGATAGAGAAAAACATGTTGGCTTTCTTTCAAACTATTGTCTGTTACAACCAGCAGCTAAGCCATTCATAACGAACACTTGCAGGAAGGGTGTTGTCTACGGTAATTTTTTGTCATATCAATTATTTGTTTGCTCTTCTTGCTGCCTACACTCTCTATAAACTCCGTCCACGCCACTGCTCTATAATAGTATGACTGGAGATATTCAAATATTAATACACAAATTCATCTACAGTGTTCTTTCCTATCGGATGTTGATTATCATCGAGGTAATCTTCACCCTGCAGATCTGTACTCGTACCAGCCATGAGAATGGAATGGTATCGAAACCATTAGCAGCCATTTTTCCTGTACCACGCTACCGCTAATTAGTCACCCTTCGTGAAATAATTATGCCATTCGATAATGAAACTCTCATTTCCATTTCAATATCATCTATGTTTTATTTTATTTATTTTTGGGAAAATTAACAGCAAATCCACAATTTACATATACCTATATAATAATAAAAAAAAACAATAAAACATGCGAATTATAAATTTTCTACGGCGGATGATAAACGCTATGAGTAAAGTGCGACAATATAGAGTTTTAATTCGGTTAGCTTAACTATGTTAGTCGGAAGAGGGGAGGGTGGAGGGGAACATAGGAGTGGGATAAAGGTACAAAGGACAAGAGTAGATGGAAAAGTGGTTTAAGTTATCTAGTTTGAGAACGGTCGTGTAATGGATTTTAGTTTAATATCATTTTAGTTTTGCAATGAGGGATATAAAAAGTAAGTGGCTCTCTGCTGTTGCACGATTTGGGATATGGATAGGCGTTCGAGAAGATCAGGGCTATCAATTAAGTTCTGCGCGATTTTAAATAACATTACTGAATCCGATATAGTTCTTCGGCAATTGTCTGTAATTTAAAAAAAGAAACTGTGCCTGTTATTAATGTTAATATTGACTTTGCAGATATTGAATTATTTATTTTTTCTGTTACTTTATATTCCAGTGCAATGTTAGCTTTGGTGCAGTTTTTTTTATTTTCTTATTTCTAGTGTAATTAACTTTTGTGCATGTTTTCTATTTTTGTTTTTTTGTCATTCAAAAATGATATACTTGTATGTAAAAGCCCTCTGGGTGTTTAAATAATACAATTTAAAGAAAAAAAAAAAATCAATTAAATAGATCAAATATTAGCAATCTTAAATTTATCAATTGAATTAAATTAAGGTTTCTTCTAGATACAGATTCAAAATCTTTCCCTATAAAATTAACTTTCTAACCTTCCTCTCACCCATCTCCATCCCCTCCTCAATCCCTTAAGCCTCACAACATACTCTAATTTGAGACGCCCACTGGCTCTTGAGAGTGGGGAGCAGTTGGAACTTTTGTGTGGTATTCACATAAAAAAATCTTATAATATTGTTTGTACTCACCATAGTGATATTAACATAAGAATCAAACTCCAATCTTATATCAACCTTTTCAGGGAATTCACTAAATTCACTGGGAATAATAACAATCGTATAAAAAGAAGGATAAATTTCGTTGAACGTTTCTACAATCTTCGTCGACCCATTACAAGGAAAGTCTTCTAAAACTTCAAAATCTCCAGAATCATGTCCACTAACAACCGAATAAACAAACGCAAACAAAACTTTTTTCCACATCTTAAAAACTAATATTTTCACTGCCTTTTCAACAAATTTAAATTAAAAATTTACATTGATACACCGCGAAGCCGGCTATAAACCTAACGTAGTTCAAAAATGACCATTTTAGACCACATTTTTCTCGTAAATGCGAGCCTTGACGATGGTGGAACATTATTTTATGAATAATAAGGCTCTGACGCGAAGGCGTAACATTTTTATTAGCCTGTTTAAAGTTGGCACTACTCGTTAAACAGCGCTAAAAGATGTTCAGCAAACAAGTGTGAGTTCATCTGTTCGACGTGACCTTGCCTTTGTGTGGTGGAGTCATAATATTTAAAATCCTGTGTAAAACTAAACTATTATATATAATTTTTATAATAACGGTCATATAAGGAACTCCAGACCAATTTTTTTTTATCAATAATTACGTTCAAACTTAAATACCAGTATATTTCTTTTTTTTTTATAATGTCAGTTTTCATGGTTAAAATAATTTTTAGTTTCATTTTTTCAAAGGCCGCCAAGACGCTCCAAATCCATGCCGGTCGGTTTTGATCAGTTTTGAGGTTAGAATGTCAAATGTCAAAACTAGGATGAGATTCACCGTACATAATTGTATATTATATTCATAATAAACCATAACTAAACATAAATAATAAAATTATGTACCCTTTTAGAAACTTTGACTCAAAGAATAATAATAGCAATGAGCATTAACATTACCATAATATCCGTATTGATAATTGGTTTGATCATGAATACTCTAATTTCTTTCATGAATAATAGTTTAAATTTATATTAAATAACAATTATAGAGCTTAAAGTCACCCAAATTAAGGTAAAAAATTTATCAAATCTAAAAAAAAATACGTTTTGAAAATACAAAACACATACTAATCTAAAAACAGAATGCTCACGTGACGTCAGATGTTCCAAATACAATGATACCAACATAACACGGTGTTTTGATGAGCTGATTTCTTATTTACTTTTAAATAACGATTTATAAATTCTACCTATAATTATATATAATAAAAGTTATATATTCAAAATCGGCGTTTGAAAATATGAATACATATATTAAACCCATTATATTTTTCAGTGGATTTCCTTATTATACAAAATACACAACATGAACAGCACATACATAATTTATGAATGAAACAATGACAAAAACAGGACATGGCATCTGAAAGTATATTGCCTGTTATATACTGATGATGCGGTGCTGATTGCTAACAGTATGGAAGATCGACAGTCCCTCTAGAATGAGCTAATGATGAATTTAAGTAAGTCTAAAGGTATGGTGTTTGAAAGAGAGAGTACGAAAACGGTGTGCAATATAGTTGTGAATGATGAATACTTGGAGCAGGTCGATGAGTTTGTATATTTGGGAAGTATGTTTATGAAAGACGAAAAGACTGATAGGGATATTGAAAACAGGGTGAATCTAGGAAACTCTATTAACGGAGGACTGAACGCGGTCGGCGCTAACAAAAAGTTGCCCAAAGAAGCGAAGCTAGCAGTCCACAATGGAGTGCTGATACCAACCCTGATGTATGGCAGTGAGGCACGGAACTGGCAGAGGACGGATAAAAGTAAACTGAATGCTTAATGAGGTTTGGGCATGTAGAGAAAATGGACGATGAAAGGAGTGTAAGAAGAATGTATGACGCGAATGTGAATGGAAGAAGAAGCCGGGGACGCTCTAGGAAGACATGGCACGATCAAGTGAATCAAATACTTGAGTCGGGCCATATCAGAAGTCAGAATAACATAAAATAATGTATGAGACGATGTATGAATGTAAATGGCCTACGCTTGTAGCGAAACGGCGTGATTGTTAGTTAGTTAGAGAGAACATTTTAGTCAAAGCTCGAACATGTACAGTCGATGATTTCAGGCATACTAAACGATGTCCTTCGAAATCCATCGAAATTGTCGATATTTTAAAAGAATGTCATTCAATGAATGCCAGCCGTCATCCAATAGAACCGGACCCGCAGTTAAACAGAAAGTCTTTATGTCTGAAGTTAAGGACAATGCCATATCCTTAAAAACAACCGGAAAAAGGCCCTTGGCTATTCAGATTTGATCACAAACGCTGCTTCGTCATTTCGAGCAACGTTTCATTTCTGAATGGTGGTATTTCACCAGGGCGATACTAACAGTATCTTATATGTTCACAATCAAAATAAAAACAAATATGGAGGTTGTCACATGCATATCTACCTATAGATAAAAACAGGAAACTTTACGACATGCTCATCTCTAAATTTTCATGAAGGATTTCAATGAAGGATTTTTGCTGAAAAGCAATTATGAAGAAATAAACATTACAGCATCAGTGAAACGTTTCATTATTTCTTTCTAGGTTAGCACAAAAACATATATTCGAGAATTTAATACGGCAGCCGTCACAATCAGGAAACTTCCTTAAACAAGAATTTAACATATATTTTATTTGAAAGCCGTCGTGTTGTGACGGGAGTGACATTGCTCTGTCATATTTCCCGCGTTTGAGGTTGTTTATGGAATATCGTACCATAGACATTCGCCAAATGTCAATTTGTCAAAATGTTATGACCGGCAATGCTGAACATAAAGGATTATTTTTGTGGGTATTAACATAATAGAAAAATTCAATTAATTTTGAATGTCTGTCCATGTAACATGTTAACGTCAATGGAATAAATGAAGTATACTGTACATGGACTGGAAGTGGATGATATTCTCAGTATTGCCCCGGTAGTTGATCATCATACAGAGCGTCGGCTCTGTTTGGACTTTGATAATTCTGTGTTTAGTGATGAGTCTTGGAAAGCGAGGTATATAATTTCAAACCTTCTACTCATCTCTATCTCCTCTTTTTTCAGATAAACAATATTTCTTTTTGTGGGAATGCCATAGTTCCACTGACTCAACACATAAAAAAACGAACCACGTTAATTCCCCAGAAGTTTAAATTTAGCCGTGTTTGGTGATCAGATTTGATTAGCCAGGTATTTTCCCCACCTTCCTCTCCCCCTTATCCTTCCCATCCCCAATACTTTCAGCCTTACAACATTCCCCAATTGGGGATGCCATAGTCTCACTGGCTCCTGACGGTTGGGAGCAGTTGGTACCCTTGTGCGGTATTCATATTCAAAAAAGAGAAAATTATTCGCCACACGATTGTCTTGGCATTTTGTCATATTATTTGAAAATTCCAGGAATTAAATAATTATTGAAATTTTTTCCTTTTTTGCATTCCACAGAAATACTAGTAGTTTTAATAATAATGTTAAATAGTTTCAATAGATGTCACTTAAGATATAAACGGAGGAAACCGGCATACAGACCTGGGATTATAAGATGACCACTTCGAGGACAATGCCTTCCCTACTGTTCTAATTCTTCCGTTCTATTGTGAAGAATTTATATATATAAAAATAACTCTCTCTGTCTGTCTGTTCTCGATTTTCTCGAAAATCGCTCAACTGGTTTCGCTGAAAATAGCACAATTTGCTCTCATTAGTAACGGGAAGGTTTAGAGAGTAGTATGAATGAAATCCAATATCTAAAACTATTGATATAATGTTTTAAAATTAGTATGTAAAACATTTAACCCGCCATGCTGTATTGAGGTTAGCCCATAGATATACCACTCTAGTTAGCCAAAGATTACACATTTAAAAGTAGAACGTTTATTTGGGTAGAATATTTTTAAAATAGAAAACACAAGTAGGTGTAGTCTATTTTAAAAGTACCTACTTAAGAACTTTATTAATTATATGTATTTTCAAAACTAAATGTTTGGAAAGAAATAAAATTTTCAAATGAATGTTTCTTTATTAATTGATAAACTAAAGTTTTTAAGACAAGATTTTTGTGCATATTTTTGATAAGCCGACGTAGCTCAACGGTAGAGCATCTGACCGGCAATCAGAAGGGTGCAGGTTCGAGTCCTGTCGGCGACATTTATCTTTTCTCGGAAGGTTTTTTTCAATTTGGATGAGTGTTTCAGGCTAATAATTATTGTTTATAAAAATGAATGTTTCTTTGTTTATAGATAGTAATAGTCGTCACAGTTTCGCTGTCAAATCAATTATGGCAACAAACGATAAGCAAGAATAAGCATTCCCGAGCAAGACCAGGTACACATCAGCCAGTAGTCAATAAGAAGACAAATGTTCATGTGGATGACATTGTGTTTCAATCTTCCTACAATCCGAGATCAAAACAGGTTGCATTTTCAAAATTCATAGGACGACACACCGATGACAGGTTTTCATGCTCTGCGAGCCGCTTTGGGTTTCTTTTTCATTCTATTCGGACTTCCTCTGAATGGCGAAGTCTTCTGGTCGGATGGACGCAAATAGACACCTTTCAGTGGAAAGTAAAAGACGTCTATAAATAGAAATTTTGTTGACAGATCTATTCTGGTAGTAACCTTCACAGCCGCTGCAGCATTCAGCTCAATTCGCAGCAAGTGGACAGGGTCGAATTCAATAGACCGAGTATGCCCACGAATCTTCAAAACGTACTCCACTTAAATGATATTTCACTTTAAAGGTACTCTTTGCTATTTATCAGAAAATGAGACTACCAGAGGGTAGTTGTTTGGTTTCGGTTTCGTCGGTATTTTTTTTTTAATGTAACGTCAGTTATTGCTGAACATAACCCGACTCCTGTCTTAAAATGTTACTAGTTTTGAAGTATTATCGTGAATGTGTTCTTTTTGTATAGCTGTATAATATTTTGTAATTTTATCAGATGAATATGCACCTAAGGACTTGCGTAGGAGTAATATTATGAATAAGCAAGAATGTATGTAATATGTTAAGAATGTATAAATAGAATATAAAAGGAGCCCTGTAGGAATACCACTGAATGGAGTTAGCTAATCATTTAAAGTTTGTTTATAGTAAATCTCACTTGAAGTGAAATAACACAAAACTGCGCTATATAAATGCTTTGATCTTATTATTATTATGAGCTTCTCTTACCTTAAGTAGTACAAAAAACCAGAATTTACCATCCACCACTTTAAATAATTTACACTGTGTAAACATCACGCCTATGGAACGAGCTAGGCTGATTTAGGTACATATTATACGGCAGTGGCGTGTATTGATCTATGACAAAAGGTGGGCCGTCTGCAATTTTTAAATTTCGGGTATGTATTGTCCACTGAATTCAAAAATAGCTATTTTTTATCTTTCTAAAAAGTGTAAATTTTTTCATGTTGTAACTGTACAGGACGCTCATGCCGGTGACATCGACTATAAATCGCCGGCTTCCTTTTCGGGGACCTTGGGTAAGGATTTTGTAACTGAAAAACAGATTACACCAAAGTAGTCAAACAGCTGGCTGCTTGGACCAGTCGTGTCCCTATTTGTTGGGATAAGTTGTACAATTTTTACACATGTTATGCAGCAATTATTCTCATTTGTACAGGATGTTTTTTTACAATAACTCCATACAGGAGGTGCTGAGGGAAATGATTTCCCTCGGGACTTATATCATTTTTGGGGATATTTTGTGGAGAAGTATTGAAGGAGTGAACTCGGGTCTTGAAGAGACTCGTTGTAGGAGGGAAGAAACACAGAGGCTGGCACATCATTCCACAGCCGAGTCATAGAAGCGATCCGCTCTCATGTGACAAATGTCAACCGTGTGCAAATTAGGGGGCGCGTTTAGCGTGTTTAACGACTGTGCACCAGTGCGAAGGGATCAATGACCCTAGTCCCTCAGAGGATCTTCCATTAAAATACTTGTAGAATAATTTGACCGCTCAGTGGCTGAGTTGGCATTGCGTTTAGGTCTCACCCAGGCGTCGTGAGTTCAATTCTTCGGTTGGCTAAGTCCTCCATCAGGAAACAAGCAACATCTTCCGCTTACTGTGATGGTAGTAGGAGATTTTAAAATATTGTCAGGTTATTCGTAACCAGGGAATATTTGTCATTCTTTAAAAAAAAAATAAGGACAGCACTCCCACCTGACGTCTGTGCTCCAAAGATTGCAATCCGTTTGTTAAAATAGGCGAATCTGTCAAACAGACCTCCCGTTTCTGTACTGAGTCTTCAAGTCGTTTCGAGTAAAGGGTTTTTTAAAGGTATTTTTAGGCTCCAGACGAGAGGTGGCTACCAAATTCAACAGTGGGGCGCACTTGCGATTTGTACAGGCTCCGCAGTTGTGTACTATTAAAGTATCTGCGGGCTCTGTACAATACGCCCAGCTTCTTTATTCTGGCTTCGATGGGGCCCCCATAACTGAGCTGGTCATTTAGGGTTTCACCAAGCATATTAATAAATGCAGGGCTTCTTCGGAAGACTGCTTCTTTTATAGATGACTAGATTGTCATTTCGATCTCCTTTAGAGATAATCAGACATGATTGGGTCTTTGAAACATTAAATTCGACTATGCTATTCTTACCCCAAGAGGATACCTTCTCGAGGTAACCGTCCATTCTCTACTTCAAAGCCCTCCGAGTCATTGGAGTTTGTGTGTCCTTTCGGGGCTTGTCAAACAAAAAGCTACCATGGACTGTATTGTCATCCGCGTAACAATAAATTGCTACACATATCATGGGATACTAATGGAAAAAATGAACATATTTGCAATGTAGGGTGATTTCATGTAAATAAAAGAAACAGATGACGCTTTCAAATATCAGTCATATTGTTATATGTGAAAACTATAAAAGTGAAGCCTTAAATATTTAAAAAGAATTTTTTTTAGTAATAAGTCTGTCGTCCGATATAGTAATAATTCATGAATGTAGAACGATAGTTAAAAAAAGTACATATTTAGAGAAAAAATGCATTTTGATAAGACTTCTTAAATTTATTTTTAATTGTTCGGTTTTATTAGGGTAGGCATAAATTTTTAGCTTTTAAAGACTGCACGTCACTGATATAAGGGTAAGTAATTAAATGATATTTAAATCAATTACCGGGATGGCTCCGGCTTACTTATCGGAACTGTGCTTCACTGAAAACTCCAATTAACGACAGTCAACTCTTAGATCAGCGACGTCATCATCTATCCGAAGGCTGAAGGAACTAAAGCGCACACCGGATACTAAGTTTGGTGTGCGAGCTTTCAGCGTGTCAGGTCCTAAAGCCTTGAATAAACTGCCATACGATCTAAGATTGATTAAATAATCGACAGAATTCAGAGCAAAACTTAAAACTCATCTCTTCGGAAAGTCATATTGCTGAATGGTTTAGTTGCATACCCAATGTACATAGCGAAGCTAGCCGTTAGTACCTACCTAAAGTCATTATCAGAAAAATCTGAAACTTTTCATAGTTCGCGACATTGTAAATACCTATAAATATTTGTAAATGTAAAACCTACTCTTCTTTTGCCAATAACACTCTAATAAATATAATATCCATGACAAATAGGATTTAAACAGCAACTGAAATATCATGCAATGTGCAGTGTTTTCTAATATTGTGTCCTGTGCCTGCAAATCTTCTCAAGCGAAAACTTTATAATTTAACGCGTTAATCTGGAGTAATCTGCTAGGTAAGTATATTTCTGTATCCATTTGTACATAATAATATAAAACCCAGCAATAAGTATTTGTAGAGCGCCCTTGAAGTGATTTTTCACAAAAACGGCGCTATTCAAGTCATCCGATTATTATTATTATTATTACTAGAAGTTATTTCTCACCACCCCTCCAAACTCAATTCGTATCCCCCTGATACACCAGAAATTAAATGAAGCATTTTCTAACCGTTCTCAATAATCTTAGTTTGTTTTAAAGAAATGCCATCTACCAATTTGGCTTGAAAAGGTATTCATACCTAATGAAGCACTGAATTCATTTTAAAATGACGAAAAAAAAATGATCGTCACGTATCTTGGCAGTCTCACTGCTACAATAGAGAAAAATATACACTTTGTACATTCAGTTTCACAATTTATTGCTTACTTTACTAGTTTTTACATGCTAATTCCAAAATTTCGGTGAAAGTTGAACCCGTAAAAAAACTGGGGAAAGTTTTTAAGTACACGTGTACGATAAACGAAAGGGCCTAGGGCCATCGAAGTTATTAAAACTCCCCTGCGAGTGACGAGAGGCTGTCTTCTCAATGAGATTCCCCCCATTGCGCATTGGGCTAAAAGCCAGAAGCTTTGTAGAAGCGAATGAGGTGATCTACGCCAAGACGAATTTAAAAACTGAGGGAAAAAATGACTGTCTGATGGAACTAGATGAAACGAGGACATGGCATATTCTTGAAGGTGTTTTTTTAATGTTTCTCTTAATAACTAAAGGTTATCCCGAACTTGTTATTGTCAGAACCAAAAGGTTACGATTATTATTGAAATAATCAACCAAGCATACTGAAATTTAAATTCATTTTTTATTCATAGATAAAACAATCATATGTACGAGTATGTGTAAAGCCAGAAAGAAACTCACAGATTTTCGAAACAGAACGTGTTGTAATTTAAATTTAAAATGTTTTAATTTTAATATCGCACATTAGTCCCAACTGCTCCCATCTAACAGGAGCTAGTAAGGTTATGTCATTCGCAATTGGGATGAAGCTGAAAGGTATGGGGGAAGAAGGAAGGGTACCTGGCTATTCAGATCTGGTCACAAAACACGTCTAAAGCCATTTCAAGCAACGTTTCGTATCTGATCGGTGGTCTTTCACAGGGGCGATACTGAGAGTACTTATCACTCCGCAAAGTGACGCAAGTATAATAAATGTTATTGTAATGGTACCATGGTAAAGCAAGTGTGGTGCGTGCGGGTGGGGCCAATCTTGGCCGTGATGATCAGGATAGTTTTGCGGTTGCGAATTGTATGTAAAAGGATTTGCGAGCGACTATGGAATAGGATTGAAGAACAATAATAGATGGAAGTGGTTAAAGAAGGGACTTACCGATTTCACCATTCACTGTAGATAACTCACTCGTGTTTCACTGGTATAGGTTGAATCGAGTTGCGGCGGTGCAGGTGACGAGATGTAGCTGTGCAGGTGACGAGTTGCGGCGGCGGTTCGATTAGGACTAGGTAAAACATGGTGGGAAGGGGGAAAGGCGGGGAAGGGGGGAAGGGGGGAAGGGGGGAAGGGAGATGTACATAATCGCACGCATTATTTGGAAGCAGGTGACTGATGAACTCGCGTGAACACAATACATTATTTATTATACGAATTAAATGTGTAATAATAAAGATTCTAACCCGCGACCTCCGTACTTGTATTGGAGTTCCTTACCCCTCGACAACGAAGGCCGTCAAATGTTTAATGTCGATGAAGCGTTTTGTCTCTTAGTTTGTTTGACTTTACATGAAATTAAACGTTTGCATTTCAAAGAGAAATTGATATTAATAATAACGACGCATGAATTAAACGACCCAACATTTAAAACAAAAGGTTTTTCAAAATATTAACCACAATATTGGTGTGCTCTTGCTTTCTCACTATCGTAACTCTCGGTCAAACGATGTAATTTCATACCAATAAATGTATTCACGCCATATTTCTTTTACGTAACGAACCGTTTCGTTAACGGATCGTAATTCGTCGGTTTTTTTTATCCTGATTGCCATTTGCTTGCCATCACTTTCACTGCTCGATAATGAATCCAATTTGCAAATGAGAATTACACATCGTCTTTTTAATAAAAATAGTGTACGTTTTCAAATAAGCGATTGTCGGGCAACAATTGACAGCAGTCAAACGACCGGTAATCTGACGAATGTTTATAAAACGGCGAAATCAGGCGGTAGACCAAATATTAGTTAAAAATGATATCAATCGTTATGAATGGATGGTTATAAAACCGGCCCCAAGTATTTTAATAGCGGCATTGTTCCTTTTTACTAAAATAATAAAAAGTAAAAAAAACGAAGAACACACAAAACGTGACTAACCCTTCCAATTGTCAAAAACAAACCACTAATCCAAAATGGCTGATAATGCTAACATATGATAAGCATATGTGTACCAACATAAAAAAATATCGATAATCGAATGTACACAGACCGCGAAAATTCAAAATTCACCTTTTCTTTTAAACACACCTCGCATTCTATAAACGAATTATATAGGTAAACACAACCAGCTAGCGTAGCTAAGCAATTTAAGTGTGCATTTCTTCAATTTATGGATACGATTGTCTGAAAAGTTGAGTTGTACTCGTATGATGATCATTGTAGATGGCATAACACTATCGGCACACTTGTTTCACTAAAGAGATAATTTGATTTGAAAGGGTTAGATCGGGGTTCAAAAATATTTTTGTTTTCGGTAATTCAATTCAATATTATGGCTACACTTCCCTTTATCCTTGAAATTTCCTTTGAGTGTTTTATCTTTCGAAACATAACAACAGCTTGGGAGGAACAAGGAGAGCATTCTGTTTTGACGAGAAGTTGAATTAAACAAATGTAAACATCTGAAACGGAATATGAATGACTATAAGAAACATGGAAATAACAAAGTTCAGAAAGGTTCATGACAGCGGGAGAACAGTTAGGTTTGTTAAATAATTAATTGCGAAAAAATACTTCTTACATGAAACACGTTACAAAATATATTTAATACGTTATTAACTATTTTCTGTACCCCCTTCGGGCTGCATCTCAACTCAATATTATCAAAATTAGTCAATAAGATTATCTTTTTTTTAGTACTCAATTTTAAACGCATTTTTTTCCTCATGGCAATAACCAGAACCTATCAAACACATATACATATTGGTTACTCTATAATATTTGTTTTTCTCATCTCGTCAAGTACTTAACTATAATAATATATTAAAATTATCTGGTATACGTAAACGATAACTTTTTACTTTTTTTTTCTTATCTCTTTGATCTCAACTATTATTCCATTTTTATTATTATACTGAACTCAAATTATTTGTCAATTTGACTATCCTAAAACGGGATTTGTTCCTAGTTGGGCAGTCAAAGAATTCTTTCATTTTATTGTTAAATAATGTGTGTTTCAAATAAATAAATAAATAATAATAATAATAAAAAATTGATAAAAACATAAGATATTTGTAAATTATGTTTATAAACAGACAGAATTTTAAAAATTCATCCCCTCACTAAGTCAAATCCATAAATAGATAATAAAGTGGAAATACGTTTTCATAGCAAGTTAATATATTAATGACATGTTTTCTTATGCACAAAAAACTTCAATTTCTATTTGTTACAATTTCAAACCAATTGTGACAGCTTTTTTTTTTTTTAAATAACTCCTCACAGGACGCCTTGAGGGAAATGATTTCCCTCAATGCCTGTACTATCTTTGGGGATGCTGTTTGGAGGGTCTTTTAGAGGATAGGAAGGAGTAAACTTGAGTCTTGAAGGGACCCATGTTGTAGGAGGGAGGAAACACAGAGGCCGGCAGATCATTCCACAGCCGAGCTGTTGAACACAAGAACGAGTCGTAGAAGCGACCCGTTCCTATGTGACAAATGTAAACCGAATTCTATTTATATGTATATTCCATAAGTTTTGAGGAAAATTATTTCCTTCCGGGCTTCCTGTGTACTGTAATACTGTAAAAAATCTATAAATATTTTTTAATATAAATAGTAATTATCATTGAAAATTTTAGTTAAATTTTTTTTTTGTTTTTTTTTTGATCATTTTTAAAATCTGTGAACTAAATTAGAAAAAAAACATTAATATTGGAAATAAATACTAGTTCTTCCTTAGCCACTAACTTTAAATATAATATCTCTATCAAATAGAATTGATATGATTGAGAGGGTGATTTTTAGCGCCCTCGAGGTGATTTTTCACAAAAACGACGCTATACAAATCATCCAATTATTATTATTATTATTAGAAATAAAATAGTAACTGCAATATCATGCCATGTGCAGTGTTTTCTGATATTGTGTCCTGTACGTGCAAAATCATATCTTCGCAAGTCAAAACTTTTTAATATAACGTGTTGATTTAGAATGACCTGCCGGGTAAGCATTTTTATGTGTATCATAAGTCATAGATCAAACTAAGCGGGATGATAGGGGAGGTTATTTCTCATCAAAATGACCAATTCTTAATTCTTTCAAGGTTACATCAATTTCAGCAATTTTTTTTTAAATACCCAGATATCATGTAAAAAAATTTTGTTCAGAAAAAGTAGAGTATTTTTAATTATATGATTTTCTTATGAAAGTATTTTTATCAACTTCGTATCCAAATTTCGATAGTTAAACTCATTTTTTTATGATTTTTTTTGTTTCTTATAAATGAAACATAACATTTGAATGAAGCTGACACAAAAATTTACCAGAGAAAAATACATTACTAAATTCAACCATAACTAAAAAAACTTCTGCAGATTACGCTGAATCCAGAGAGGTATAATTCATTGGTTTCCTTTTAATTCGGTTCAACTTTCTCTAGCAGATTTTTTTTAGTGTTAACTACATTCGAATGTAAAGTTTTAGTTTTAAAGAAATAAAATATATTACAAAATACTAGTTTCAAAACTGTAATATGGATACGGAGTTGATAAATATGTATTCATTAGACAGATATATAATTTAACAGAATAATTTATCAAAATACTATACCTTTTTTGAAAAAATAATTTTTTCTTGACATTTCGGTTATTTAAAAAAAAACTAAAATTTGTATAATTTTGAAAGAGTTAAGAATTTTTTCACTACATATTGTATCATTTTGATTGCAAATAACCTCCCGTATTACTCCAATTCATTTTTGCCATGACTTGTGGGACACCCTGCATGTTTTTAAATACTAAGATAAACCGCAGCAAGTATTAATTGTATAGCGTCCTTGAGGTGATTTTTTACAAAAAACGGCGCTATACAAATCATCCAGTTATTTTTGTTTATGGGATTGGAAAAATATTTTAGATGTGTATTACTTTTTGTAGATAGATTGACCGAAGGTATAAAATGTCATATGTTTTTCACTAATGACAGTTGTGAATAATATTCTTTATAAATAAAAATAACTCAAAAGTGATACAATCTATCGCGGTTTTCAAGTTTTATTGTATACTTTAAAATATCAGAGATAAACTTAAAACTCATCTTTTCCGACAATCATATCCATAAATGGAAGAAATGCAAATGTAAATTGCTTATTTAATTTATTTTTTATAACTTATTGAAGTTTGTAAACCTCATTGTAATATTTTAATCATTGAAGAAGATAATATTAACACATCCCAAATGAACCACGAAACCGAAAAAACAACAGAAATTAAAAAGACTTCAGTCGCATCTGGGACTCGAACCCAGGACCTCTACCTATCCGGGGTAACCGCTTAACCAACTTAGCTAATGAAACCAGTCCAATTTACGCCATTTATAACTTTGAAATCATCATAAGGATAGCAGCCAATAATATGGGATTTATAAAAATGGAGGATAATATCAACAAATCTTGAACATGAAGTATGATATCGGTGTAAATGGCGTAAATTGGAATGGTCTCATTAGCTAAGTTGGTTAAGCGGTTACCCCGGATAGGTAGAGGTCCTGGGTTCGAGTCCCAGATGCGACTGAAATCTTTTTAATTTCTGTTGTTTTTCCGGTTTCGTGGTTCATTTGGGATGTGTTAATATTATCTTCTTCAATGAGTAAATTGCTTAGCTAGGCTAGCCGGTTAGTGCTTACCTAAAGTCACTTATAGAATAAGTAAAAAATTTCACGCACCGGTGCGCAAATGCGTCCACAGCCCGCAACACTGTAAATAATATTATATCTATAAAAAACTTCTAAAGCTTTTTTAGGTAATTTTATAAATATTCACCAGTTCTAAAAATTATTAATATTTCAAATAAACACCAACTCTTTTGCCACCAATCTTCTAAAAAATGCAATATCAAAAGAAAAGGAGGATAAAATAGCAACTGCATATATCATATCTTCTATAAACTTAAATGGTCTAATAAAACTATGTTCATATGAAGCGACCTGCCGGGTAACTATATTTTTCTGTATCTGTTTGTACATAATTAGATAAAGAATAGGAAGTAATATTTGTACAGCGCCCCCGAGGTGATTTTTCACACAAATGGCTCTATCCAAATCATCCAATTATTATTATACGTTAATTAAAGGATGAAGCAAAAGTATTGCAGGATTGGGTTAAGGTTAATAATAGTTAAATAACATGTATGCAATGCAACGTTTTATAAATAAAATATATTCAATAATAATAAAAGTAATTCTGAGGAACGATTAGACGTGGTTGTATGAGACTCACCATAGTTTTTACAGCTTTTGTTATAGCTCTTTACGTCCTCACTGCACCCATTTTGATACAAAGATCCACCCACATGTAACTATTTAGAATTTCATAATAATAATATGAAAATTTCATTTTATTATTCAACAGTATGACTAGAAGAAAAGCATTTTTTCGCTGGAATAATCGTGTCTGTCAAGGATTTCTCCTCAATATTAGGTTGGCAGACGAATATATTCGTAAACAGGGAACCCTTACCTACATTCTGGCATTTGTTTCATTCGGTGACGGATGGATTATTTCATCGTGTCTGGAGGTGACCTTTTAGATTATCTGTCAGGTATTTAAGCCAAAGTCGCCAGACGGGATTTTTTTTATCATATCTATTTTTTATTTGTTTTTTATTTTTTATTTAGTTTTAGTACATGTTTTTTCATTCAGTTATTAAAAGGTTTAAAAAGCTAATAAGACAATATGTGATGTTTTTCTTAGTCATCACTAGGTGTCCGTGTGCTGAGGCGGACTAGGTTTTATTTAAAAACTGATTGTTTTTAAGCTCCTACGGAGTTCTTCTCAAGATGCTCGATAACTCATCTTCTTTGATTTCTTTGAGCCAGGTTTTGATTTGATTTTTGAAATCATTTGCCCTTTCAGTTTTTTTATGACCGGTTGAAGTGAATAGCTTTTTGGAGAGATATTTTTAATTATTGTACTTTGTACAAAAGCAGTTTTAAATTTAGGAATATTCATAATGTCATTTTGGTTCGCTCTTGTGCGATGAAAATTAAGTTTCTTCAGTTTTTTTGAATTTTGGATGTTAGGTACTGCAAAAGATTTGAAAATTTCTTATGGGTACTTTTAAAATGGTCTTTATAATATTCTTTTGAGTTTTAGACAATTGCTATACGATGTTTAATAATTGCTTAGTATATCTCAGTACGAGTATGTCATATTCGAGTCGGGAGTGGCATAGAGCATATTAAAATTAGTCGTGAACTTTTGCCGTTAGTTTTGGTTGGGTGATACGTTGGTTATTTTCTTCCAAAAATTAAACAGGAAGTGGTCCATTTTCAGGACTCCTCCTGAATAGAATTTTTTTTTGTAAAAAGAGTAATATTTATTATTTTTATAAACAATAATTATTAGCCTGAAACACTCATCCAAATTGAAAAAACCTTCCGAGAAAAGATAAATGTCGCCGACAGGACTCGAACCTGCACCCTTCTGATTGCCGGTCAGATGCTCTACCGTTGAGCTACGTCAGGCTAATAATTATTGTTTATAAAAATAATTGTTACCCTTTGCGCTATGCACAAAAATCTTGTCTTAAAAACTTTAGTTTATCAATTAAGTAATATTTCTGATTGGATTTTAATAAATATTTAACAAATATTTTTCTATTTAAAAACATTATGTTCATCGTATTGCGTAAAAATACTATCATTATTTTGAATTAATAAATAATAACTCTCCGACGTCCCTCTACCCCTTCGTTCAGTACTCATTTTGTGGAGGTGACGTATTTGGTTAGGTTATTTGACGGTAATAGTTTGGACTACTATGGTGTAGTTGAAGTAGATGCTAGGGATGTCTCCAAGGACTGAAGTTTGTGACGTTTGATCCTCTCTACCTAACCCGTAAGAATATGGCGTAATAGAATAGAAAGTTATTAATACCTACGTTCAACATACCCAATTTACATAGTAGCTTCGCTAGTAGCTAGGTACCTAAAGCAGTTAACAGAAAAATTTGAAACTTTTCATAGTCTACGACAATGTAAATAACTATAAATATTTGTAACTGCATATAATTATTATAGAAAATATCAAATAAAATAATGTTTCAAATAAATACCTACTCTTCTTTTGCCAATAACCTTCTAATAAATATAATATCAGTGACAAATAGGATTTAAAAAGTAACTGTAATATCAAGCAATGTGAAGTGTTTTCTAATATTGTGTCCTGTGCGTGCAAAATCATATCTTCTCAAGCGATAACCCTGTAATTTAACGTTTTAATGTGGAGTGACCTACCAGGTAAGTATGTTTTTCTGTATCTGTTTGTACATAATTAGATAAAGAACACTAAGTAATATTTGTACAGTGCTGTTGAGGTGATTTTTTTCAAAAACGGCGCTATACAAGTCATCTAAATATTATTATTATTATTAACAGACATTAATTAGAACAAGTTGTCGCACTACTCCGCGATGGGCTAAACGAAACGTAGTGCGCGCTCACGGTTGGCGCTGATTTAAATATTTTCGAAAAAAAACACTTTTATCAAGTAATGCTTTTAAATATTGAAATGAATTGCTTGTTGGCGGGTATACAAACGGAATATGCAATGGAATAATTTGTTACTGTAGATTTAAAGTTCAAGTGTTTCAAGAAACTTATAAAAATGCAATGTATTTTTGTAAAACTAATAAATACAACGTATTATTATAAAACTAACAAACACAATGTATTAGTGTAAATCTATCAAATACAATGTACGAGTATTATTGTAAAACTATCAAATACAATGTATTATTGTAAAACTAACAAATATATCGTATTATTGTAAAACTATCAAATACAATGTATTATTGTAAAACTATCAAATACAATGTATTATTGTAAAACTAACAAATATATCGTATTATTGTAAAACTATCAAATACAATGTATTATTGTAAAACTAACAAATATATCGTATTATTGTAAAACTATCAAATACAATGTATTATTGTAAAACTAACAAATATATCGTATGACTCGTTCTTGTGTTCAACAGCTCGGCCGTGGAATGATCTGCCGGCCTCTGTGTTTCCTCCATCCTATAACATGGGTCTCTTCAAGACCCAAGTTCACTCCTTCCTATCCTCTAAAAGACCCTCCACACAGCATCCCCAAAGATGATATAGGCCTTGAGGGAAATTATTTTCTCCTTGGTCTCCTGTGTGGAGTTACTGTAAAAAAAAAAAAATTATTGTAAAACTATCAAATACAATGTACGAGTATTATTGTAAAACTAACAAATACAATCTATTTTTGTAAAGCTAAAAATAGAGTGTACAACTAACAAATACAATGTTTTTATAAAAATTTAAAGTTACAATAAAAAATTGTTTCATTTCAGATTTCGTATTTACATCCGCCAACAAACGATTAATATGAATATTTAAAAACATTACTGGCTAAAAGTGTTTTTTTTCCAAAAATATTTTAAGTAGTACCATCTGTAATTGCGCATCACGTTTCGTTTAGCCTTAATTGTGAAAATAAAACATCAAATCATTTAAATATTACTAGCTTCAATTAAATGTTTCCTTGGCTGAACAACAGATGGCAGTGTGCTAAAAGATGTCGGAAGAGAATTAGCACAAGATGGCTACTGGCTAATGGTGGAGTCAACTGGAGTAATGCGCGATAAAGTAGCCTTAAACTTAACAAAACAATTTACAAATCAGTTGTTGGGATGATCGCGCTGAACGGGTTAAATGTTGGACTTTCTCAAGCGAAAATAAGGGTTGATTCCAGTGGCGCGGGGACAAAATCACGGCTTCTGTGGCAAGATTGCAAATTCATTAACGTCACGTTAAATTCACCATTGCTTATCTGGCAAATACACACTTTTACATTCAGACGGACCATTTCCAAAGGATTTTTATTAATTTAAGATTGATTATTATTAAATTCTGTGTAGCGCACAGTATACGGACGGTTTAATATTTCATTTTGGTAATATTCTGACGTCCACCAAGTCCGATTTTCTCGAAAATTCCTAGACCAGTTTCGCTGAAAATAGCACAGTTTATTCTTATTAGTGCCGGGAAGGTTTAGAGAGTAGAATGAAATGGAATATGTAAAACTGTTGCTAAAACGTTTTAAAATTAGTATGAAAAACATTGAACCCGCCAAGTTGTATTGAGGTTAGCCCATAGATATACCACTCTGGTTAGCCACAGATTACATATACAAAGAAGGTTTGTTTGGTTAGGATATTTACAAAATGGAAAATACAAGTAGGTACCTTCTTAATAAATTTATTATTTAGACGTATTTTGGAAAAAAATGTTTGGAATGAAATAAAATTTTCAAATGAATGTTTCTTTTTTTTTTTTTTTTTACAGTAACTCCACACAGGAGACCAAGGAGGAAATAATTTCCCTCAAGGCCTATATCATCTTTGGGGATGCTGTGTGGAGGATCTTTAGAGGATAGGAAGGAGTGAACTTGGGTCTTGAAGAGACCCATGTTATGGGATGGAGGAAACACAGAGGCCGGCAGATCATTCCACAGCCGAGCTGTTGAACACAAGAACGAGTCGTAGAAGCGACCCGTTCTCATGTGACAAATGTCAACCGTGTGCAAATGTTGGGCGCGTTTGGCGTGTTTCCCGACTATGCACCGGTGCCGAAGGGATCAATGACGCTAGTTCCTCGGAGCATCTTCCATTAAAATACCGGTAGAACAAGGACAGCATTCCCACCCGACGTCTGTGCTCCAAAGATTGCAACCCATTTGTTAAGATAGGCGAATCTATCAAACGGACCGCCCGTTTCTGCACAGAGTCAAGGTTTTTTTTCAGATGTTTTGGGACTCCCGACCAGAGGTGGCTGCCAAATTCTACAATGGGGCGCTCTTGCGATTTGTACAGGGTCAGCAGTTGTGTACTATTAAAGTATCTGCGGGCTCTGTACAATACGCCCAGCTTCTGAGAGGCTAAATTTACTCGGGTTTCGATGGAGCCCCCATACCTGAGCTGATCACTTAAGGTTACACCAAGCATATCAATGGAGGGCTTGTTGGGAAGATTGCTTCCATTAAAGGAGACTAGATTGTCATTTTTTGTTTAGAGATGGTAATAGTCGTCACAAGGCATTATTTTCGCGGTTAAATCAATTATGGCACCCAAACGACAAGCAAGCATTCACAACTTCATAATTTTATTTAAAAATTAAATTGAAATCCCGAGTAAGGCCGGGTACAGATCAGCTAGTCCCAAATAAAAAAAGTTAACCCAAATACCTTAAAATAATTTATTTTTCTCTAGTCCTCAAAAATAAAACCAGTAATAATAAACTTGGTTACCAATGCCGTAGGGTTCTGTATGTTAATAATTTTTCATCCTGTAGAGTTAAAAGCCTTCCATTTGAGGTAAGACCAGCTTTTTATACGAATAATAATATAGGTAAATTTCAAATTAATTCAAAAGTTAAGACGAACTAAGCCACTCGGGCATCTATAAATTAAACTGTAATAACTATTATTATATAGAAAAGGAAGCTGCATTAGGAGTGGGAACTGGGGAAAAAGATGAGGAGGTCGGGAAGGAACCAGCACCACGATGGGCGCCAGTATTATATACGGTGAAAGCCACGTTGGGCGGCAGTATTACATTTAGGAAAGGGTGGTGGAAATGGGGGATGCTGAGAGGAGGGCCATGGGCAAATGAGAGGGGGAGATAAGGATGACAGTGCGACTTACCCGGTGATTGTATTTTAGGCGGTTTCCGGCGTCTTCAGGACAAATAGCTCAGAATCGGTACAGCAAGGAGGTTTCCTCCCTCTCAGGGTCATATGAGTCGGCAAGCGATCTTATAATTGGAGGAGAGGCATTCTATTCTACTTTAAATGAAGAGATGGCATACTTTCAGTTCAGAATTTATTGTGACAAGGACATAGTCATACAGGTTATGTCCTGGGTACGCCAAATAGCTGGCACCTATTCTGTCCTAGAGTTAGGCTACTCCTCTCTCTGATGGAATTCCAACCGGGCTAGTTAATTATGGTAAACACACAAGTACAGTACATAAAAAGAGGGAAGGTTTGGGCAGCTTACTTGAGGATGTTGGTACAGTGACGCCATGGCCGGGGTTGTTTACGTGGGCAGCGTACAAGGAACATAGGCGTTGGATATCTCCACACTGAGTTTAATAGCTAACAGGTCACAATCTTAGGTGTTTTAAGGTAAAATGGAAACGATCTGCTAGGGGCCTCAGATCCTCATGCAATTGATGTTTCCAATGGCGGACTCGAATGATGTAATAAATGAACCGAGCCGCGGGGTCCAACGGAGCACGCAGGTGATAGCTCGGAGGTCGGACTGGAAGTGTGACGGCGGGGAGTCGCTTCGCGCTACCCTGTTCTATGCGGCCAGTAATGATCTGTCCGGTAGCCCTCATTGGTTGATTATTGTGACCTTTGGAGGGATGTTCTGTTATTGGCTGCCGTGTGGCGGGCTGTTGTGTAATTGGATGCCAGGCTATATTCAATAAGAAGCTAGAACTATTCTAGGATCTTCCAATTGTTACGTAACACTATTCGGCTTTTTATATTGGTAAAACAGCACGTAATGTCAATATTAGAATCTAATAACATCTTAGATGTTTAAATAGCCATGGTTTTTTGGAATTCGCCAACCATCTAATTGGAAAAGATCATACCTATAATCATAGAACCGGCGGTAATATTTTACACAAAAATAATTTTGGCATTAGATTAGATAATTTAGAAGCATTAGAAATAAAGAAAGCAAATAAATCTGATAGTAATATTCATAATATTCAATTTAGTTTGTCTCATATTAGATATACTCGTATTTACCGTAAATTTAAAATTTACCACATCTTCTTAATTCTTCCTTTGACGTTCGGTCTCTTTCTTTTTATGTGTTGTTCCATTCTGTTACATGTCAGCATATCTCTGTATTAGTGTTCTATTGTTTCGTTTTATATTGTCTCCATCCTTTTGTATATTCGAACTATATATATTTACATAATCACTCTATGTATTTTTGTTTTGTTTTAAATTTAACCCCGATGAAGCTTGATATAAGCGAAACCGTTTCGAATTAATTTAAAAATAAATTTGTGGTTTAAAACAAAGTATTTGTTTTTTTTTAAACATAGAACCCACCCTTCTACAACAATACATAGATATGTATAATATATGCAACAATAAGGAATTCAAGTAGAATTATCTATTTATTTTTATTATAAATAATGAAGTTGAAACATAAATACCAGCATGTTTCGTTTTTTTTTCTTCTTAAGTTAGTTTCCATAGTTAAAAGAATTTTCAAAGTTTCAATTTTCCAAAGCCCGCCAAAACGCTCCAAATATATGGCCGGTCGGTTTTGATCAGTTTTGAGGTTAGAATGTCAAATGTCAAAACACGAATGAGCTTTACTGTACATAATTATATATTCTATTTATGGTAAACCATAACTAAACATAAGTAATAACATTATATACATTTTTAGAAACTTTGAGGTGATTTTTCACGAAAACGGCGCAATACAATTCATCCAATTATTATTATTATTATTTAACGCAAAGAAAAATAATAGTATTGAGCATTAACATTATCATAATATCCACATTGATAATCGGTTTGCTCAAGAGTATTCTAATTTCGTTCATTAATAATAGTCGTTTATATTGAATAACAATTATAGGGTTTAAAATCACATAAATTATGTTTAAATTTCGCAAAAACTAAAAAAATGCAAATTTACAATACAAAAAAAATCGAATAATAAAAATGTCCATACTAATCCAAAAACAGAATGCGCATGTGACGTTAAATGTTCCAAATGCAATGGTTCTAACATAACACGGTGTTTTGATGAGATGATTTTTTATTCACTTTTAAATAACGATTTATAAATTCTACCGATAATTACATGTAATGAAATTTATATATTCAGAATCGGCGTCTGCTGATCTATATGAATATATCTTTAAAGCTATTATATTTTTCATTGGAGTTCCTTATTATAGTAATATGGCACCGCTTATTACGAGATACAGATCCCAGGACGACTTCCTGGGTGCCCAGACCGCAAAACTTACGCCACTGTTTGTTTTTCCACTTCACAGAGATTCAATTGATTAAAAAGAAATCCGAAGCGAAAACAAAAGAGAAACAGACGTGGTAGCGCCAACAGAGGAAAGAAAATGGACTACTTAAATCTGTGACAGAACTGTAGGGGATTTGGGCCAAGAAGTCACGCGCTCGGAACCCTTCGATGGCCAAATAATTGCTATTTTGTGACACTGTCCCCGAGTGGACGATACTCTAATGCATAGGTTACACGTAGCCAGTAGGAAGGATAGTGATAAGT
Source organism: Halesus radiatus (assembly GCA_022606495.2). NCBI lineage: Eukaryota > Metazoa > Arthropoda > Insecta > Trichoptera > Limnephilidae > Halesus > Halesus radiatus. The sequence goes on along the minus strand of JAHDVE020010537.1, from coordinate 105,396 downwards.
AGTAACTAAATCACTGCTCTTATTACCTACATAAGTGCAACTGGGTAAACTCTTGTATTTGCGTTAAAAAAACAGCACGACAATAGCCCCCACCTAAACTACACAGCAGGTAGTGTGGAGGGGGTAACTTTATTTTATTTTCGGACCATTGTCCAATTACATATAATACACAACTTGAAATGAGAAAAACAATAGCTTCAGAAAAACAACAGCACATATATATATATATATAAGACATGAATGAAGCAATAACAAAAATATACATATCAGAGAATATCTGAGTCAAAGCCTGAACAAAGTTTTGGTAGAATCCACGATATCAGACATGTTATTAGAAATTATTCGAAGTCTATTTTCGTAAAGACTGACAAAAATCATTTAGACTGATACCAAAAATTTCAAGGCCTGGCTTGAGTTAACAAGTTTCGACATTCTGGACAGTGGAGTGCTGCACTAAATATAATAATAAAAAGGATAAATTAATTATGCTAGGCGCAATTAAATTGCTACTTACGACTCCCCACTTATCTAAACGATTTAGCTTTCATTATTTTTATAAACAATAATTATTAATCTAAAACACTCATCCAAATTGAAAAAACCTTCCGAGCAAAGATAAATGTCGCCGGCAGGACTCGAACCCGCACCCTTCTAATGTCCGGTCAGATGCTCTACCGTTGAGCTACGTCGGCTTATCGCAAACCCGCCAAGTTAATCAATATATACTAGTGTTCCATTCAATATTTTTATTTTTTCAATAATGATTTAGCTTTCACTTATCACTGTCCTTGCTACTGGCTACGTGTAGCCTATCATAAGAGTCATTTCGTTATAGGTATCGCTGCAAGACTTGATACGAACACATGCATTGCTCGCATACAGAATGCTATATATTTTTTAACCACTTCAGAAAAGAAAATTTCGGTGAAATTGAAAAATTATCATTTTTAATAAAATAAAATGAAGAATGGAAAACTTTTAGAATAATAAACAAAATCTTCTAGAATATTAAAAAGAAGGTAGTGTTTGTGCTGCGATAGTTTAAAAGGGTTGAAATGAGAACACCAACCTGGCTAATAGGATAATAACGTAACTTGAAAAGCACAATGATCCAATAGCATATTTTTTACTATAAAAAACTTTCCAAAAAGATGATTCTACGTCATATTATAAGACAATTTTATTTTTTTACGTTTTTTTATTATTTAACTCTTTGCAAGGAAATGAATTATATTGAAAGGCGATTATTCTGACATATATATTTATCAAGATACACATTTATTATACGTTAAACAAAATAATAAAAAAAGTATAATTCACAGGTCAAAATTACAAATTTAAAAACGTTAATATAATTGAATATAAGTGAAATAAATTTAATGTAACGAATACATTTCAAACACAAACTGAGTAGCTTAGTGGCGCCATAGTAAAGAAAAAATTAGTGTAATTTTATTAAATGTGTTCGTTTTATTGCCAAGCAATATATCTACTGTTCATTTTTCGCTAAAAACAATAAGTAGATGTAAGCAAGACAAAAAGCTAATTCTCAGTGACGTTTCCCCCGAAAATAACTGTCTGAAGTTGTTATATATGGTATATATACACAATCATAAGTGTGTTTTATTTGGTTTAACTCTAATTGTGTTAACTACGACCACCATCATACAGATTTTAAAATTTCATTTACTGCTTCAAAATAATCTGTTCTTGAATTCGCTTACAAATTGATCAAACGTGGTACCGTTACACGACCTTGGTGAACGCCTTTTGTGATATTAAACCGTCCCGTAAATTCGCCGTTCACCCAACACATGCATTGCTTTCCTCGTAGAAAGACGTAATTGCCTGTGTTACATTCGTGCTCGCTGCGAACACAGAAAACCACTTTAATTCGTTTACGTTAACGTGGACGTGTGCTTGAAATCAGCAAATGCGCAGAAATGTTCCTAAATTCTTTCCCAGAAGCATTGATTTATCCTAACATACGTTGTGAAATAATGTATTACAGATACATACATAGATAATGAAGATTTATTTTTATTCATTTTTTATTTAGGAAAATATACAGCTATGGAGTATACATTTTTACAGATTAAGCTGTTACTTTGTTTTTTTTTTTTAATTTTTTTATATGAATACCGCACAAGAGTCCCAAACTGCTCCCAACCGTCTGGAGCCAGTGAGACTATGGCATTCCCAATTGGGGAATGTTGTGAGGCTGAAGGTATTGGGGAGAGGAAGGAGAAGGGGGAGAGGAAGGTGGGGAAAAGGGAAATACCTGGCTATTCGGATCTAGTCACCAAACACGGCTAAAAGCCATTTCAAGCAACGTTTCAATTCTGAATGGTGGTCTTTCACCAGGGCGACACTGAGAGTATCTTCCACTCTGGAACGTGCGCAAATATACTATATATTATTTTTAAATGAATTATTTGTGAAACAACACAAATTAATTAAATAAAAATTACTTGCGCACGCCGGGATTTGAACCCGCGACCTTAGGATTCGTAGTCGAGAGCCTTACCCCTCGACCATGGAGGCCGTCATGTTGCATTTACCTGTGAAGTTTCCGCTATTTAAAAATTTTAAAATTTGTAAATGATAAAATAAATAGAAATAGGACAAAACATACAAAACTTTAGAAATGAAATAGAAAAGTAAAAAGAATATAATAAAATAAATTATCCAATTTCTTCGAAACATTAAATAAAAGATTTTTTAAAGATGTACACAGATAACGTAAAATCCAATGACTAAATAAAATAAAATTTAAATCTGACAATACAAAAATAATATAACACACAACAGGGTTAGGGAATTTTAACTAACCTTGCGATTTAATTTTTTCTTATGTAATAATAATAGTTATTTATTCCAGAAGGTATGCAGGGGTAGTGCAATGCAATACGCTCCATAAGTGTACATAATATAAACAAAAAAAAACAAAATGTACGAAAAATAAGAGGAACAAAACAAGAAAAGAAAAACATAGAAAAAGATTACTTTGTAAAATATGCAAAATAAGTTCACTAAAAGAGAAAAGAAAAAATAACAAATTTATGGTGGATATTTGATGGTTTCCCTTCTCCAAAGGGCCATCATTCATTTTATATGAATTTACTTAATTAGTCCTGAGGATAAATGGAAAATATCAGCGTCTGAAAAGATATTGTATGCTGTGCATGTTCTTCTGAAAAATGAGTAGATGTGTAATGATATAAATTGTGGCATAGTTGATTTGAGCGTCTGTTTCGTGCTGGACAGTAGAAATTAATGTTTTCTAGAAGGACATGATTGTCAACAATGTTGTTAATGAGTTTGTAAATGAATATTTTGTCAGGTATATTTCTTCTGATGATAAATTATGGAATCCTAAAACATAATAATAATCCATACTGCCATTAGGGTGAAATATCATAAAATGGGAGGCTTTGTTAAGTTATTCAATTAGATTTTTTTGGTATACCGTATACCTATAGTTTACTATTTTACAGCTTCACAACTGCTGTGAAAAGGTTTACTGTCTAATTTTCCAAAATATCGTTAATAACGAAATAACAGAAACGATAAAAATATTGCATATTTTTATTTTACTAAATTGAGTTATAGGGGAGACGTCGGAGACAGATTGTTTATTAATTCAAAATATGATAATATTTATTAATTGATATGCACAAAAATCTTGTCTTAAAAACTTTAGTTTATCAATTAATAAATATTTGACAAGTCAAAATATTTTTCACCAATAAAATGTAGACATAATTTGTCTTGACGCCACCTATTGAGGGATTTAGCCGTTACAAGCCTTCCTCATACTAATAAAGTTGGTTGTTTACAGGTGAAATATAATAAAAAACAGTAATTATTAAATGAAACACCAGTATATATTGATTAACTTGGCGGGTTTGCGATAAGCCGACGTAACTCAACGGTAGAGCATCTGACCGGCAATCAGAAGGGTGCAGGTTCGAGCCACGGGTTAAAATTACAACGAAATCACGCGCTCCTTATGTAGGTGGCGACAAGGTTGAGATTCCCGCTTAACATCGGCCGCATGTTTCGATTTTCGCAAAAAAAAACAATCTCCAAAATGCGTGTTTTATTCTATTCTGTAAAGTACAGAGATAATTATTAAAATGTTTTACGGTCATATTCTAAAAATCTTAATTCACCACATTAAATAATACGACAACATCGGAAAAGGGGTTCATAAGTAGAAGAGTTGGCGCTTTAAACATTTTTTAAATGTTTGATACTTTATTTTTTTCTAAGCTTATAAAAAGACACACCAAAAAATGACAGGTTAAACGAAGGCCCTAGGTGTGTTCTACTTGCAGTATTTAATTAAATGATCTATGATATTTCTAGGCCATCAGATTCTCAAACCGAAAGCACATAATTTTGCATTACTTCCCATTGCATCGCCTTAATTAGAATTAAAAAAAAAATGTATTGGCTTAGCATTTATCAAAATCAAATATGACTTTTTCTACTTCCTACGCATGTTTAAAAAAATAATTACAATCTCTTACCGATACATTAAAGAACAAATAAAAGTTTAGTAATTCGTATTAAAAATAAATAGTTTATGAAATAATGAAATGACACCCATACCTTTAAAAAAAAAACCCTCAAAGTAATTTTTGAGGATGTTCAAAATTTAAAAATATTTTGTACAACATTCAGGACGGTCAGAAAATGGTCACATTTCTGATATGATTTTGATAAATTCTAGTATAATGTAAATTACAAAAAAAATCGTAACAAATATTTTTCTTATTAATATAATTAAATATATTTTTTTATTACTTTAATTAAATGTTTTTCTTATTAAGTTAATTAAACATTTTCTTATTAGTTGAATAAAATATTTTCCGTATTTCCGAAAAGATAAATGTCGTCGACAGGACTCGAACCTGCACCCTTCTGATTCCCGGTCAGATGCTCTACCGTTGAGCTACGTCGGCTATATCATCGGCTATATATCGGAATATATCATATCATCTGACCGGCAATCAGAAGGGTGCAGGTTCGAGTCCTGTCGGCGACATTTATCTTTTCTCGGAAGGTTTTTTCAATTTGGATGAGTGTTTCAGGCTAATAATTATTGTTTATAAAAATAATTGTTACCCTTTGCGCTATGCACAAAAATCTTGTCTTAAAAACTTTTATCAATTAATAAAATTTTGATGAGTGTTTCAGGCTAATAATTATTGTTTATAAAAATATTTTTCTCTTTAAACCGTTATATTTATCGTACTACTAGCGACATACAACTAAGACTTGTGATTTAAAACTATTGCGTGTTTATGACCAAGTGTGTCAATTCATAATATTGCTAAATATGCCTTATGTCTTAATACTAGAGACCTATAACTAAAAAATACATGCTATGACTATTGCTCGTGCTGTTATTGATAGATATAAACTATTTATATGTCACACATATTTTGAGTACAATATAAAATATAATTAAACCGTGCCTTACAAGTTTTTAGAGGTTCGTATTGTCCCTACCTTTGGCCCAATCAGCCAGAAAACCATCAATCAACCAATAATAAAACCGATGCCTTCGAAAAAATCTTTGGAAAATTAATTTGTTTGAGCAAATTCCTACTTTTGTAAAATTAACATCGTCAATTTCCTGCGATGAAAGGTTTGATAATGGTAGTAATTAATGATGAAGAAAGGCTGTGCCAAGTTCTGTTACTTTCGGGAAACTGCTCTTAGGGAACTGTCTCAAAAATGCCTCCGTACACTTCAGCTGCAAGGGTAATTAGGAGAAATTATGGTTTAAGCTCAAACTTGTTTTATGAGAATTAAATTTCTTTGAATGAGTAAGAATGAGAAGTAATTTGTTGTTAGATGATGAATATCGTATTATTTTTATGCAAGTTTTTTATTGCTTAAAAAATTACCAAAGAAGAAATTTACAAATTAAATACAACAATGTTAAATTATGTACAAGAAAGGAATTTTCGACTTTCTTCGGGAACGAATCAAATTACTGCACTTTTGTTTTTAACATTTTTTAAATCAATATTATGAAATGAAAACGTTTTATATATAGACATTATGGCATAAGTGTGAACTATACCGATGTCCGTAGAACGGTGCAATCCGATGAGCGAAGCGGATTTTGCATGGCCCGGTTGGTGTGGGTATGGAGATATCGGAACTTTCTAGATCTCGACCGTTTGGAATTACCGGCAGTTCGCCATTACCCCACTGTCCCCTATTGCATACATTTGGTAGTGGATTCATAATTCCTTGTAATTATAAGACTTAATTACAGAAAATGAAATAATTATACGGGGAAACTGTGAATTTAGTGAATCATATTTAATTTTGGAATAACTCGATAAAGATTATAAACCTCATCGTAATCGTAGTTTTAATAATTGAAGATAATATTGATAATTAACAAAATGAAATATGAAACCGAAAGGACACAGAAAATAAAAAAAAGGTAGCCAGCAGCTGGGACCCGAACCCAGGACCTCATGCTCTATCCGGGATCTGGGATACTGTAATAATTAGAAAAATATCACGATATATATACATACATACATACATCTTCTTCTCCTTGTCCTACTTAGGACGGGGATCCATCACATCGAAAAGGCGCTTCCAGGCGTCCCTGTCCTGTGCTACATTTATGGTATCCACCCATAGTAAGTCCAGCTCTCCTCGCACAGCTTCTGGAGTTGCTTCTCCCACCTGTATCTGGGGCGGTCCAGATTTGATGACCATAAGTAAGCGTGGGGCGATACACTGATTTAAAGACTGCCAACTTTGTTTCGATACTTAGCTCAGCTTTCCTTATCACTGAGCTGTAAAGAGGACGCAGCACACCGCTTGCCATAACATTGTACATAACGTGTCAAAATCACAACCAATTTTCAACTTTAAAATTTAAAAATAAATATTATTAATTTATTTACGCTACTTAGTTAATTAGCAAAGAAATATATATGACTTTCTTAATTACTTTTCTAGGAACCAAAAGATATACAGTTTTTTGTTATTTTTGATTTAATTGAAAACTGGTTTTCAAAATACGCTTGTACTTAAGTCTTATAAATGGGAAAGTTATTTTGCGGTTTGTAAATACGTTAATACATTTACCTAAACCTTTTCCAGAACGCTTTGCCAATTATTTATAGGAAAATGGTTTTCTAAAAAACACATGTACCTATAAGTATATGTAAACGTATTTTTCTGAAATAATTTATTAGAGTGTTGTTCTCTTTTACAACTTCTCTTTGAGATAAGAAAACACATTTTAATAAAAAAATAAAGAAAATCAAATGTAAAATTTAATGAAAAGCAACATGCTTGCCGTTCGGATTTACGTGAAGCACACCGGTTAATTTATTTATTTATTTACACCCATTACAGACTTATACATGGATATTTACAGATAATATTGAAAAGGTACATATGTATTATAAAAAATAATTTTATTCAGACTTAAATAGTTGCAAATAACCTAGCTCTATTCGATGAAAATACCCGTACTAATGAATGCTTATAGTGTAACATTGATGTGCCAAATATGTGAACAGAATCAAAGTATTTGTTCCCCAGATGTTGAATCTGTCACATAGGGGAATAATATTGCGACGCTGAAGTTGAATTGTCACAATAAAATGGTAGGTACTGTCTTGTCCTACCAGGTACATGAAAAGCAACAAAATATAGCAGTTCAGGGGTATAAAACATTGAATTAGCAATGTTAAATAAACATGTTAAATCGCAAAAAATATGTTCATATAATGTTTTTAAATTGAATGAATAAAGTATATAATCGTAGTCTATGCATTCTCTAGAAATACCCATTCTAAAATTTAGGTATCTAATAGGGAATATCAACGCCTTCCGCAAAAAGGATAACCACACTTCATACTTTGATTTAGTTACTCACCGTATGGATATATGAGAAAGTCCTATTTACATTAGTAAAATGTAAGAGCACTATTGAATAATTAGAAGAAAAAAAGAAAGCACTATTGAATAATTAAAAAAATAAATAAAGCACTATTGAATAATTAGAAAAATAAATAAAGCACTATTGAATAATTAGAAAAAAAATATAAAGCACCATTGAATAATTAGAAAAAAATAAAGCACTATTGAATAATTAGAAAAAAAATAAAGCACTATTGAATAATTGGAAAAAAAAAATAAAGCACTATTGAATAATTAGAAGAAAAAAAAAATAAAGCACTATTGAATAATTAGAAAAAAAAATAAAGCACTATTGAAAAATTAGAAAAAAAATACTTCCTTTAAAAATTTTTGTAAATATTACGTAATTTTGATTAGTATATAACGGTTCTTATATAATAACAATAATAATGTTTTTTTATAATTTTTTTTGTAACAAAATAACAAATAATGATATCTTCACTAGGAGCCGTGCTGAGGATTTCATTTACAAAATATGAAATTACATTATATTAAATTGATGGCTCGATGAAAAAAAAAATTGTAAGGGACCCCACCTGGTTTCGGTGTTAGTCTGCATTTGGTGTTAATATATTTTCTATTTTAGGTTTCTGTATCGTATCCAGTGTTTTATTTGATTTTTAAATTTATTATGGCTGTTGTGATTTTTGTAGGATAGTTGGATTTTCTTGTAGAGTTTAGTACCATAGTATAAGAAGTTTTTGTGTCCAAATGTTGTGTTTGTGGTTTCTTGTTGTATGTGTTTTTGATTCTGAGATCTAATGTTTGTAATATATGTGATTGTTGCTATTTCTTGTTTTTTTTGTATTTATGAATGTAAAGTAGTATTGTTTTAGAGTATAATTATTTTATTGACATAACGTTAAGTTTGTTAAAGATTTCGTCAGTGCTAGTTCTTACAGGGACTTAATATAATAGTATAATTTCATGATGGCTTTTTGTGTTCTAATTAGCAAATTAAGAACATTATCATTAGCACTGCCCCTTCCGATAATACCATATTCTAATAGTGATTACCTCCAACTGTGTGCGTTATTTTCATTCACGAAATGCAGCTCGGTGGTGATGAGGGAAGCGGATTTGGCATGGCATGTTGGTATGGGTGTGGAGATATCGGAACCGTCTAGATCTCGACCGTTCGGAGTTACCCGCAGTTCGCCATTACACCACTGTCCCCGACAGTATTATTTTGTAGGAAGACTCATAATACCTGGTAATTATAAGAATTAATTACAGAAAATGAAATAGGTTATACGGGAAAATTGTTAATTAATAAATAATAGAACTAATTAATGAACGGTTTTACAGTCGTCATACCTGTATAATAAATACATAAAATCGAGATGTAATAATAAAACTTTTTAACAATAGCTGCTTTATAGCCTTTCTCCGTAGATTATCCGGACTTATTGAGAATTTATTGGATTACGACAAATAATTAGAAGAATTATTGATGCGCTGAGAACCAGACAGGCTTATGCGCCATTTAACAAAAATTTTATCTGTATGAAGTTTTATAGACAAGTGTAATTATCTTCGTACCGTACAGACTCAGCAGTCAATATTGCGGCGACAAGTTCAGAAAACATCATGTTAATTGTATGTCATAGACGGAATCTGTAATAACGTATGTGCCATGGGAACTCAACCGCCTGATTAATAAGAACTAACAGGTTGTGAAATTCCACGCTATTTTTTGTCTTAATATTTAACGATTTTAGTTAACAAAACATGAATTTCACTACTCGACAATCACGTGTAGGTAGGATCATAGACTTCTCCAATATTCAGGAAGAAACCCTACAACCGACATCAAACGATGAACCAAAAAATCAGGTTAGTTTCTTTATTTTTCTCAAATTTTAGGATAATTTTTGTTGTTTTCAATTTTTGGTTGCTTCATTCTAATTAATCTCTAGCGCTTAAAACAGGAATTATTTAACTAAGTTAAACTACTTTTGTATTGTCTTCAAATGAAAACGAAATTAATAATTGTAAAAGAACGTAGTTTTTTACATTTTTAAACAATAATAGGAACAGAGGTGAAATTTTTGAAAAAATGTTAATATTTGAGATATTATTGAAGTATTAACGTCAGTAAAAACGTTAGTTTTCAGTGGTCATTATTTTGTTACTTAAATAAATCAATAACAAAAAAATGAAATATTTAGACGATTTAAGTTTGTTTGGCGAAATCAAAATGGGTTGATGAAATGAAAGGATTAACAAAATTCTCAAAAGCTTCAAAAGCATTTTTCTCAAAACTGCTCGAAAAGCGTATAAGCCTCTCTGGTTCTCAGCGCCTCAATTGTAGTTTGTTGTGTCCCCGAAAAATATTGTATACTTCTTCCAAAATTGTTTCTAAGAGATTTTCTCCGTCAATATGGAGGATTAAAAGATAACATCGAATGGTTAAATACGTTCTTATCTTCTCTAACAAAAGGTCATCAGTACTCATTAATACAACCTTTTATTAATGTCAAACCCAGGTTTCATAAATACACTTACATGCCAAACAAATACGAGTATACTTCCTCCATAACTAGAATGAGACTAAGTTAAATTTCTTGTCTTAGTAATTTCGCCAGATTCCATATAGTCAGATCGCCTTACTGTGATTGTGGGTCAGATGATACTCTGGACCATAATTTATTCTCTGAATGACCAATTTCTTAATGATGAATTGGTAAAACTTAAAATTGAACTCCTTACCAGTATTTCCTACCTTCTCTCAAGTCTCAACTCCCCCCAAATTGACAATGTATTAGCAAAATATATTTATAAAAATGGCATTAAAATTTAAGTCATTGGGGATTAAAAACACATAAATTTACGCTGTAACTTATTTGCTTCAATTTTATGTTGCCAAATATTATATCCTGTTTAAAAGTAACTCATTGTAAGAACAATCTGTACTATTAAAATCTAACTGATTAAACATGGCTAAGATTGCCCGAAATGGGTGAAAACCATAAAAAAATCCATCTTCCTAAAGGTATAATAACATTTTATTTAAGTCTTGGAGAGGGACGTCGGAGTGGAATTATTTATTAATGCGAAATAATTATAATATTATTACATCATGCGTTAATCATAATGTTTTTAAAGAAAAAAACATTTATTACCAGCTGGATTTTTTTTTTGGAATAAAGTTATGAATTTGGGAATCCTCGCTTGTTGTTTGGGTGCTATAATTGATTTGACAGCGAAAGTAATGCCCTGTGACTACTATTACTATCTCTAAACAAAGAAACTCTTTCATTCTAATCATTTTTTTTTAAATGTTTCCAAATAATAAATTTCTTAAGTAAGTACCTACTTGTGTTGTCTATTTTGAATATATTCTAACCAAATAAACCTTCTACTTTTGAAAATGTAATCTGTGGCTAACCAGAGTGGTATATCTATGGGCTAATCTCAAGACAACATGGCGGGTTCAATATTTTTCATACTCTTTTTAAAACGTTATACCAACAGTCTTACATATTGGATTTCATTCAAACTACTCTATAAACCTTCCCGGCACTAATAAAAACAAACTGTGCTATTTTCGGACAAACATTCATTTTAATATATAGAGAATACTTTTAAATTAATCAAAATTAAATTAGAAATATGAGTATTTCTGACCGTCTTACGTATGTTTAAATTTTTCAGAAATGTCAAGTGATATGTTCCTAAATTCCTGATCATATCTTCCATGAATATAAATTAAATAAAATTAAACAAACACCAATGTCACAAAGTGTGGATATACGTGTAATATTCGATGATTACTTGACATTCATTACAAGCTTTAACGATATGCATAACAAATTCTAAAGGCGCTTAGCTTCCTTTGCAAAACTTTAATTGATTTCAAGTCAATTGAATATGAACGCTCTACCCTTCATCGGTTAGAAGTACTTAGAAGTAATGCGGAGTATATTTCACCTATTTGGTCTCTTTTGTATAAAGTAGACTCTTACTACATAGAACGGGTTCAGCACAAATTTTTAAGTATATAAATTCATAGCTCAAAATTTTAATTAAAAGCTTTTAATATGTAATTTTGATGAATCGATTGCTTCTAATTACGCTGTCAGACAGGAGAATTATTTCAGTGGTAGTTAGAAATACAGAAACATTAATCACCTAATTAACAGCCTTGCCATCATCGCCACTGTTAAATTTCATGTACCAAGGACGAACACAAAACAAATTGTAACATTTTCCTGTAACACGTACACAACCAACTATCTGTGACACTCAATAAAAAATATGATGTATGATCTGGAAGACAAAAGTTTGGGGGTATTTGTTGATATATTTGCTGACTGCATTTATAAAACGTATCGTCTTCTTTGCCAACACCGTGATAATCGTTCATATAGATCAGCAATAGCCGATTATGAATATATAACTTTTATTATTTATAATTATACGTAGAATTTATAAATCGTTATTTAAAAGTGTATAAAAAATCATCTCATCAAAACACCATGTTATGTTGGTGCCATTGCATTTGGAACATTTGACGTCACGTGCGCATTCTGTATTTGTTTTAGTATGGACATTTTAATTTTTTACTTTTGTTTTGTATTTAAAATATGTATTTTTTGGTTTTGGAAACAATTAAACTTAATTTGGGTGACTTTAAGCTGTATAATTGTTGTTCAATATAAAAAAAGCCATTATATATCTCAGTGAAATAAATTGGAGTATTCACGAACAAACCAATTATCAATACATATATAATGATAATATTAATGCTCAATACAATTATTATTCCTTTAGTTCTAAAAAGATACGTAATTTTATTACATATCTTGAAGGCTTTTTAACTATGAAACTTGAGGAAAGAATATGGCTCCAAATATTCTGGTGACTGGAATTTTTGAACGTCATTTACTGATTAAAAAAAAAAATTGGACTGGAGTTCCTTATCACTGTAGCTTGAATAATGTAACGTAAATGATTCTTGTTAAATATTGATTTAGTTTTCTATTTTATATTGTTGTTTTTGTGTTTAATTCATAAAGAAATACATTTTAATTTATGTTTTTAAATTTAATGGAAATCAAATTAAATAACACGTTATTATTATTAAGTTGTGGAAGGAGGCAGCTGTTTCTAATTTGGAAGGTTTTAAAATAATTATTTATTAATAAACGAACGAACGATCCTAATATAACGTTAATTAATAGTAAAAACATATTCACCACTTTATAATATGTTCACGGCAAAACAATATAACACAATTACGAGTTAAAATATGTTTTCCACTGCTGGTTTCATTAATGGCAGAGTTTTTCTTAATAGTTTTTATAATGACTGATGAAGATGCTATTATGGCAATGTTTTTTTTAAATATGAGTATGTGGTAAGCCACGTAAAATTATTTTTATAGAATTCTGTTTAGCATGAGTGGAGAATAGATAATTTAATTTATATAATTTTGTTACGTCCCCTATTTGTATCATGTATTTCGTTTTAAATCTGGTTGATTTCAAATAAATTTAATTTAAGACATGTCGAAATTAAATGTAATCGTTGGTGCCAAGTGGAACATGATTATTCACTTTAAGAGATTTTCTGCGTGTATCCTAAAATTCATTTTATTTTATTATTACAGTATCGCACATGTTCTTTTGAATGAGAAAGCCTAAAAATAGATGCAGAACTCAATAATAATTTTTATCGAAGGAAGCTTAATCACTTTGTAACTTGACATTATAATTTAAATTAAAAGATTTTCTTTATGTTTAAAAGGCATATCATTTTTATTTAAATTTATGCGTATCGCGACCGGTTTCCGGTTGAACTCAACTTTCATCAGGAACACAGTGAAATTGAAGAAAGTGGGGGAAAGAGGAGCAGTATATCCAGAGTAGAACATGACAGACCATCGCGGTACTTGGGGGTAGGTAGAGGGGTAGGGGGAATCTAAGGGAATGAAGGAAACACCCATGGAATCGGACTTTTGGGTTGGGGAGTCTCAATGCTTCAAGTTATTAAGGCGCAAACTAGGTGATGTATTACTTGCACTCCTGTATTTCTATCAAAAGGTATGGTTAGTATTAATTAAGTGTTCGGCAAATTCTGAAAAACCTTTACTTGTTAAACGCTAATGTTTCTTTTACTCTAATGTTAACGTTTCGAGCGATTTGCTTATAATAGTATGGAGCAATTTTGCAGTTAAGTTTATAGATGCCAGAATGGCTTAATGTCTCTTCTTTGTCTTTTAAAATTAATTAAAAGTTTGCCCTAAGTTGTATTGGTATTAAAAGCTGAGATCTTAATAACTTGAGGCAAAACTGTGCTGATACCATCCCCGATTCATGGCAGTGAGGCACGGAACGGCAGAGGAAGGATAATGGAGCCCAGATGTAGAAATGAGACCTCTAGGGGCACGAATGTGTGAGTAAGACGCCAAAATGTGATCGTTGAAAAATGTTGAGATTCATAAAGAACGCAAGGCTGTAGGGTGTAATGTTACCAGAAAAATTAGAAACATTAATAATTTTTTAAAACACAACTATTAATGTTAATAAATTTTTTTAAAACACAACTTAAAAAACACACTGAAAATATACACTGAATAATATAACATAGAAATAAACAAAGAACAAAAAAATAACACACCCCCATACACACAAGCTCAGCTTCATTATAGGGGTACATCTTATATAAATATTGAACTTTTGAAAAATATTGTTACCTTGTTTAATTATTAATTATGTATCTTTTTTTGAATAAATTAAATTAAATTTAAAAAAAAAATGTACTCCTTGCTAACCGAAACCAGTGAGACCATGACATCATCAATTCGGGTATGTTGTGAGGCTGGAGAGAATGAGAAGAGCAAGGAGGTTTATTTACCTGGCTGTCCATATCTAGTCATCTGGCTGCAAGTATACAAGATATTATTTCTAAGATTTTATTTTGAAGTAACACAATTTAAGTACATTAATAAATACATCTTTTTTGTTTGAACACCACTTTATTGCATATATAATATACACACCTGACACACCTAATACTAAGTTCGGTGATCGTACTTTCGGATTATCAGGACCTAAAGCCTGGAATGAACTGCCGCATGACTTAAGAATTATCAAAGACTCCATAGAATTCAGAGCTAAACTTAAAACTAATCTTTTCAGACAATCATATCCACAAATTGAAGAAATGCACAAGTAAATGCTTAACTAGGTTATCCGGTTAGTGCTTACCTAAAGTCACTTTAATTTTAAATTAAATACAATTTTTACGCAGTAAATTTCACCTGTGTAAATGCGTCCATAGCCCGTAACGCTGTAAATAACTAAATATCTAAAAAAATATATTTATTAAGAAATTCTTAAGCTTTCGGTCATTTATAATTATTCTCCAGTCCTAAAAAATATAAATTCTATAAATTGTTATTATTTAAAAACTTAAGGTGTTTAAAAAATAACAATTATTCCGAATTTCCCAATCATATTTTAGAAACCAATCATTCTTTTGATATTAATAAAGGTTTAAAAAAATTACATTCAAACACAACCGGTTTACAATTAGACAAATTTGAAATTTTAGAAATCGGAAAAAATTAAATTAATAATCAAATATTTTTTTAAATACCTATCACTTCAATTTATTTCCATATTAATATTAATAATAAAAACAATTTCTGATATAAATTTGTTATTCAATGTTTTATGATAATTTTTGATTAATTACCTACCTACTTTAATCATTTTTTGTTTATGTTTATAATTTGTCTATACTTGACATTATTATTTTTTAGTTTTCTACATATTCCGAATAAAGAAAGCATCGCTTGTATTAATAAAGTGGTGAATAAAAAATAATTTTTAATTAATTTATTAAATTTTATATTAAAACTGTGTTCATCTGAAACGACCTGCCAGGTGAGTATGTTTTTCTGTAACTGTTTTTATATAATTAGATATTTGTACAGTCAAGGGCTCCGATTGGGTGGTGATTTTTCGCAAAAACGACGCTATAAAAATCATCCAATTATTTTTATTATTATTATAAACAAAATGGTTTCGGTTCATCGCGAACCTTAACAGGGTTGTATAAATATATAATTTAAGAAAGTCGTATTTCTACCGCAGTAGATAACATTTTTCATGTTGTTATATCGAGTGAAACCCCATTTGGAAGTTTGCGGCTTAACCTTCAAAGGGGTTCAAATTATTTATGAAATTCTACACGATATTCACGTTAGTACAACTTCGTACTCGCTTGTTAAATACGTAAATAATAAATTCGTTATCCGTTTATACCCCACAGTTAGTCACGTATCCGACTGCCTTCTGTGGACTTTTAATATATTTCTTTGACTGCGCAAAAAAAGAAAAATACTTTTAAGTAAAGAAGTACATATGTCGTATTGTTAAATTTTTTTGTGCACAGTGCCAGGGAACATTTCTCCCTCTTCCGGAGTCAACTGTGGTTAAAGGTGCATAAATGTGGAGATAATCTTCTCTACCCAGTGAGCGGGCTGCCTATTGCTACTGTGGGGGTTAAGTAAAGAAGTACATAAAAAAATTCAAATGTTATTTAAAAATAGGTTCAGTACGAATTTTACATAATAAACCCTTCACACAGCATCCTCAAAGATATTTTTTTTCTCAGGACTTTTTGTGTAATGTTAATGTGAAAAAATTGGTATTGTGTTTAATTCGTAGAACGTCATTTAATTATTATCATTTTTTAATTTATTTGTAAAAACCTAACAGCATAGAGAACTTAATTATTTATTAACTAATTCGGTTTTACCGATAATAGATCATTATTTAAAAAAAAACACGTCCAAATTAGAATTGGGCGGAAGTAAATAAAATCATATAAATAAGTCGTCACGATGTGGGTTATACACAGTTTGAAAATGGCATTGAACGCCGAAACAGCTGTCACAATACCAAAAACTATAATGTACTTGCGGAACTTAATAATAACATGATTTAAATTAATTTACATTAAATTAAAAAAATAAAATGGAGTTCTACGAATCAAACACAAAAATAATTAATAATATTTATTAAATAAAATAAACACTTTCTTATAAGGCCGGGCACACGTCAGCTAGTTTTTAATAAGGGGAATGTAATGGGGAAAGAGTGTCAGGACAATATAGTATGATGGAGCGAATGTAATATCTAATTATGTTGGGCCACATCACGATAGTATTAGGTATCATATCGATGGCCCAGTATATGACTGCAGTTTGCAACAAGTCCCATAATCCAGTTTGAAAATCTTCAAATATTCAAATGTACCCAGGTTTACTCAAATCTATTTATATAGTAAGATACGTTACACAGGGAGATCTGAAATAGAAAATATATTAATTAATACCAAAGACTAACACCGTAACTACTTAACTGAACTTAAAACACCCTTCCTTACCATTATTTTTTTTTCATCAAGTAGAACAATTTAATGTAATGTTATTTCATATTTTGTAAATGAAATCCTCAGCAGGGGAAATCCAAGTCAGGATATCATTATTTGTTATTTTTTCACCAAAAAAAAAAAAACATTATTATTATTTCGAACTGTTTCCATTTAAAACTGACTAACTGTTCTATGCCCCTTCATTTTCGAACAGAAAGGCGGAGATATACGCGTAATTTACGTATAATAAAATAAAAAAATTGCGACTATTACCAGCCAGTGACACCATGGCATACTTAATTGGGGTGTGTCTAGAGGCTGGGGGGTTTGAGAGGGAGAGGAGATATTAAAAGGTTGGGAAGTACCTAGATATTCAGATCTGTTTACTAAACACGGCTAAAGTCGTTAGAGAAAAAGTTTCGATATTGAATAGTGGTCTTTCACAAGGGCGATAATGAAAGTAGGGGAGACCCGTCTAAAACCGTATAGTCAAGGTAAGGGCTCTATTGCTTAGTGATTTTAAATGTAAATGCGGTTTTGATAAATATTTCTAATAATACATTTACTAAGAAGCAAAACACAACAGAAACATATAAGAAAATCTTAATAAAAAAAAATGATTTTGCTTCAGGGAGGGTGGTAAAACCGTACACAATATTCAAAACGTTAACAACTAAACACTGTTCCTGAATGAAAAGAACACAAGCTTAAAACGTCCTAGGCCCTTTGTTGTAGTTTAGGTCAAATCTTGATTTTAATTTGTAACGTTTTAAACTAAATAAAAATCTTCTGGGTCAAAAATCATGCATTGTCCGGTTTTACCCCGCACGGCTGTGACCCGAGATACTTGTATACAGACATTCTTTCAGAAATATAAAAAATGTTAACGAAAAACATCTAAAAGGTATACGTAATAACAGGTAAAATATACACAATTAAAGTTTTTAATGTGCCACTAACCCGCAAATCATAAACACTTTATTAACTAATTAAATAATCGTAAATTTGCGCTAGGACTTTGCGCTAAAACTTAAAACATGTGGTGTCTCGCCAGTAGGCTACAAATACTTTTAATGATAATACCTTCAGCTCCTGAAATTTGATATTGAATTGGTAATATTCTACACCAGCGCAGGGAGCGGCGCGAGTTGGCGGAAATGATATTACATTTTAATAGATTTTATGAGAAACATATTCTCAATAAATTATAGAAATCGTAAAATCAAACACCATCTAATGATTACAAATAAAATCGAGCTAGAATCTTGTAGTCACTAAAAAAAAGGAGCTTCCAAAAGCATATGGAAATTAATTGAAGATGATATTAACAATTCGCAAGAAATCAAAGCATGATACTGATAAGGATGACGCGACGGTTTGGGGTAGTTATAGCGCAATGGATTAGAGCGCAGGGTCCCGGATAGACCATGAGGTCCTGGATTCGAGTCCCAGCCGCTACCGTTATCATTTTATTTTCTGTGTCTTTTCGGTTTCATGTTTCGTTCTAAGAGTGGTTAATATTATCTTCAACAATTAAAAATATGTTTTTATGAGGTTTATAAGCTTCAATGAGTTATTAAAAAAAAAAAATAAAAAAAAAACAACGTAATAAATTGTCAGAAATTTTCTTGAATTTCCTATTTTTGAACTTCTTTTGTCTTAACATATCCCGGTTCTTACAATTATTTTTTTATTTATATCCATGTTGATGAGGAAATATAAATATTCTATTCATTTAAAGCATATGCGAATAAAATAAACGATAACAATAGTGATATGTTAAACCAAAGGAAGTGTAATAAAGGAAATTTATCAAAATTTATTAAATAAGTATTTTATTCCCATTATAAACCACCCGACCGAACACGAACGTCGAGTGGCGAGGCTTATAACTGATAGCACAGTATATAGCATGGGGCGGGTGTGTGGGGGCGATCTTAAATTAATTATGCTTTTCAAGAGATGTACGGTTTTACCTTGCTGTACGGTTTATGGACAGGTCTCCCCATTTACCACTCAGAGTAATAATAATAATAATAATGTATTTATTTCAGCTGACCAAAACGGTGGTTGCCATATAAAAGAATGTGGAAATAGAATATAAAAAAAATATTAGAAAAAACATAAATGGCGCTGTCACTGGGCGACGGCCTGGACACGAGTGTTCTCCTATCTTCAGTAGCGCTGACTCATCCCGGCTACTCTTTGGCACATCAAAGCAGCGAACCCATGCACCCTTCCCTCTGTGAACATCTGCGAGGCGCTGCATCGCCAAGGGAGGCCGAACAGCGCCCTATAAGCGTGGTTATACTGTACTCGGAGTGTGATCATGACGCCTTGAGTGTGCCTTGTCTATAATTCGCTAATGTAAAAGCTCATGCAGTATGTCTGGAACAGTTCCTTTTTTTACCGGAGGACTGTACCTGTTGAATCTACTGACGAGCATGTTGGCTCGCACGCCAACTTCTTTGGCGTTCTGTCATTTTTATTATTTGGCCCATCAGTGATGACATGCCCCAAATATTTTATTTCGATGCATATTTTAAAATTGGCTCCGCAGGGACGCATGGGCGAAATGACAGCAGAACCAGTATTTGCTTTGATAATCAGAAGTGACAATTTTTTAGTATTGTACATCAGCCCGTGACTAACAGCGTATGCTTCGTAATAACGTAATAACTACATATGTAGGCCATACGTAGGGTAGGTACTCTACCCACTGAAACAAAGGCATCAAGTTTAGTGTTGTAAATGAGGTAAGTCAATTGATTAGTAAATTTTTCCTGAAAGAAAATTTTATTACAAAATAATGTTCCGTCTTTTATGGAAAACGACACAGAAATAGCAACTTACTAATTGAAAAAAACAGAATTGTATGAACATCGCTGTCCATTTGAACACACCCGCACATTTGTTTCAATAAAAAGACAATGAATGTGCCAGTTAGATGTTAACTATCCGGATTAGCTCCCCCCCCCCGCCCCCGTCTCCACAGCCGGCAATGTCAGCCTCACAAAAGTCGCAAACCCTTATCAAAGTTGGCAAAAATATTTAATTTACGAAACAACCCTAACTTGGCCTGACACGGGAAATATTTCAGGCCGACATCTTGCGGTGGCGCTCATCAACCAGCAAATAAATTTATTTAGCTTCAAAACATACCTACCCCAACTTTCGCAACCCTAATTAATTACTTTAATTGAAGTATATCAAAGTTTACAGCGGCAAAACGTAGCTAAATCGGATTCTATGATCAGAGACCATTTTGCTATTAATATTCATCGCTATTAGTTATTCCGTTGGCAAGTTCGCCAAAACGTTACGTTTATATGAGTACTGGGAACTAACGCAATGGAACCTCGTAAAAAACGGGAATGTTTAAATATTTATACTACGCCGAAATGAAACAGGCTAGAAACAAAGTGGAAATGTACTTCCATTATTGGGAAATGTGGCGAAGCAAAGATACAAGTAGATCGACACAGTTATACTGAAATCGAATTATTTAATTTATAATTTTTTAGTATAATACGTATGTTTGTTTCGTTATTGCGCATATTCTCTGCGGATAGGGGTACGCGTAGGTGTAGGGGTAAGGGTAAGGATATGGTTAGTGGTAGGGATAAGGGTAGGGGTAGGGGTAGAGGAAGGGGTAGGGTTAGGGGTTATGGGCAGGGGTAGGGGTAGGGGTAGGGGTAGGGGTAGGGGTAGGGGTAGGGGTAGGGGTAGGGTTAGGGGTAGGGGTAGGGGTAGGGGTAGGGGTAGGGGTAGGGGTAGGGGTAGGGGTAGGAGTTGGGGTAGGCGTAGGGGTAGGGGTAGGGGTAGTGGTAGGGGTAAGGGCAGGGGTAGGGGTAGGGGTAAGCGTGGTTTCTTAACAATTATTTCTTAACAATTATATTAGTTTCACCTTAAAACTAAACCCAGCTTACTAATCCTTCCTTCAAAAAAAATTACATGCCTTTGATTTCAGGGGAAGCAATGTAATTAATTAACCCATTATTTTTAATATTCATCCCTTATTTAGATTACGTTCCTACCTCCATAGTTTTAAAATTTGTAAAATTGTTTTCAGCAGGAAAACGTTTACAAGTTCATCCCGTTCGGAACTTTGATAAAATATATATTTACTGAAAGTGCGTATTTGTTATCTTCGATTAAAACTTCATCGGATCATAATCGGTAATCGAAGCGTAATTTTATGTCTAGAATAGTAGTTTCGACTTAGAAATTCACATCATAACGCTGTGTAAAAGAATCCCCCGCTAGAGCGTTCTAAAATATTTTAATAGGCAAAATGTACAATATAATGTTGAACGGGAAAAACAAGAAAAAAAGATGTAATTCTTCAAAAGCATTCTATTATTTTTGTAAAAATATTTCAGTGTTGTTTGTTTTTATATTTTAAGCACGGAAAGCAAGAACCTCCATATTTCTTTTCACTTATTCCGAATCACTTATTTTATATAATAATCAACTATTTCCATAGAACGAACAAAGTCCGCAGTTGAAACAACGAGAAAAGGGAAGCATGATTTAAAAAGCGGTGAATATTTTAGATGTTAAGTTGTTAGCAAGTTCTTGTGGAAAATAAGTTTTGAAACGGAGGATAGTTTTTATATACTCAAAGAATAAACTTTTTAAATAATTAATAGATAACGTAATTAAGTCACTTTATAGAGAGTCCTACCTATGTAATCCGTTTTTTAAACCATTAATGCATTAGAAAAGAAGAATTATTTACATATTACAAAATTTTTTATTTATTTACAAAAACAAAAACAAATAAATCCCGATTTACGATAAATTTGACAATATTTGAATACCTCCTATTGTTATCAGAAAATGCTGCTTGTGCAATTTTGGAGGATACAGATCAGTGATGCACAATGTTTTTAGTCGGAGGTAGGGAAAAATTATCCATGTTCAATTTGTTAGGGAGCCGTGTACAAAAAGAACAATCAAAACGCCGCTGGCAAAACTTTTGTACACAAATAAATGGTGTCGGTTTTTGTCACAATGGAACTCCGAACGATTGCTATATTATTTGTTTTTTTTTTTATAGAAAGATAAATATTCCCTGGTTACCGATAACCTGACAATATTAAAGAAATCTCCTATTACCATCACAGTTAGCGGAAGATGTTGCTTGTGTCGTGATGGAGGACTTAGCCAGCCGAGGAATTGAACTCACGACGCCTGGGTGGAAACCAGATGCGATGCCAACTCAGCTACTGACTGGTCAAGTATTAAATAGGAAATATCAAAATCTCTTCTGTTATTAAAACACACGTTTTCAAAAAAAAAAAATTTCGTAGCTTACCCATATAAAACTGAACTCATTAAAAATATCGAACATAGCGCTTATAAAAAAGTGCCGCAGGCGAAAAATTTGCAAAGGTTCATGGTTAAACCAATTGTTCAGAAAATCAGATTCCGAACTAAATTTTGTCTAGAAATGTGAGGATTTTTATAAGACGAAATCTTTTAAAATGCATCAAACATAAATCCTATAAAAAAAATCTACATTTGTTTTTGCATTTAATGTCGAACCCCAAAATTCTCTCATTCTAAGAATATGTAAAACAGCCTGTTATTCTGAGTGACTGATTCAAAACTTTTATGAAAGACTAAAGTTTGCCTCTAAACCCCTTTGCAAAATAGAACAGAAACCTTTAAAAAATTTAACGCAATTTTTTGATATTTTATTTAACCCAGTGAGCCATACGATAATGGCTCGCGGGCTATACGAAATGGGCTCGCTGGCCGCGGGTTGTACACCGCTGACTTAGATCATAAATACTTCAACAATGGAAACATTTGGACGTTCCAAGTATTCAAAAAACTTTGCCAAAAATGTTCTAGTTCTTCATCGTAAAAATGACAAACTGGCTATGACTCCTCATAATCACAATACCAGAGCAAAGTAACTAGACAAGCTAAATATACCTAAGTGTAATAATACTTTTGGACAGAAAAGCCCCGAATTTTTAACTGTAAAATTATACAACAAACTCAATATCAAATAAAGTAATTTAATCAATAATTGCATTAAGTTCACCAAGACTTGGCTGAAGGAATTAACAGAAGAAGAAGTTACTATTATTATCAAAACAACATTATAGAAATTACTTGAAATACCCTACCCAAACCTTGAAGTTGAAATATAGAAGTCGCTGAAACCCCTTTATCCAAAACCTAGTGCGCCTCAGCATATGATCTCCTGGTGAGGAGGACTATAAAAAAATTCTATTATATAAATCTATTTTTTATACTTATACCTTACCTTAAATGTCAAAATTATACATAAATTAATTAAATAAAAAAAAAAAAGAAGAAGATTGAACCTACGATGAAAAATCTCTAGTGTGTAATCTCGATAGTAATTTTATTTTACCGATTTAATGTTGTAATATCAAGCTAATAAGTATTCGGAATAGTTATCAATAAAATCATGTATTTGATTTTTTTTTATACACAAATATAGGAAATCATTTAATGTTCCTCTATCAGAAAATACTTTGAACAACAGATTACAAAATCAACAACGTTTATAATACTAAATTAATAAATAATGTATTAAACAGAAAATTAAAAAAAAAATTATCTTATGTTTATCCGCAAATAATTGACGTTAGTAAACAATGGAGAAAAAAAAATTATTTTTTAATAAAAATATTTAATTAATTAATAAATAAACATCAAAATACTATTCAACCAGCGTTTATGCTACTAATAAATTATGTTTTATATATTGAGGATAAAGATGATATTTGAAATAAATCAGGGGTTTATGAATTAATTTGTAAAGATTGAATCGTTTTTATTTAGGAAAGATTTCAAGAAATTATAAAAATAGATATAAGGAACGTATAATGAGTTTGAGGCATAATAATTAATATGAATTTCAAACAAACAAACCATTCTTTTGACATGAATAAAGGTTTAAAAATTTTACATTCGATATAACGCAACTGGTTTATTATTAGATACATTATAAATTAGTTAGTCAATTAAATATTATTAATTATGTAGATTTTTAAATAGATATCTCTTAAATTTATTTTCTCATTAACAGGATTTAAAATACTATTAACATAAATTTTAATATTAATAGTAATAATAAAAAAATTATGCCTTGCTATTTTCTTGATTAAAATTATACACATAAAACAAAATTGAATTTCTAATATAAATTTAGTATTTAATATTTTTTTATATAATTTTAACATTTTACTTAACTACTGTTAATTTTTGTTGATGTTTGTAATTTTTCAATTGTCACGTTTCTATTATTTGTCAGCATTTTTTAATATACTCTTTACCCTGATGAGGGGAGCTTTGCTTCTGATACATGTATATATTTATATATTAAAAACAGTGGTATAAACAAAGTATTTCTTATTAATTATGAATAATGATTTATTTAAGTATTATTATTTTTATAAACAATAATTATTAATCTAAAACACTCATCCAAATTGAAAAAACCTTCCGAGCAAAGATAAATGTCGCCGGCAGGACTCGAACCCGCACCCTTCTAATGTCCGGTCAGATGCTAATGTAGACATAATTTGTCTCGACGCCATCTATTTGAGGGATTTAGCCGTTACAAGCCTCTCTCATACTAATAAAGTTGGTTGTTTACAGGTGAAAATATAATAAAAACAGTAATTATTGAATGAAACACTAGTATATATTGATTAACTTGGCGGGTTTTGCGATAAGCCGACGTAGCTCAACGGTAGAGCATCTGACCGGACATCAGAAGGGTGCAGGTTCGAGTCCTGTCGGCGACAATTATCTTTGCTCGGAAAGGTTTTTTTCAATTTGGATGAGTTTTTCAGGCTAATAATTATTGTTTATAAAAATAATAATTGTTACCCTTTGCGCTATGCACAAAAATCTTGTCTTAAGTTTTTAAGAACTTTAGTTTATCAATTAATATTTAAGTATTGATTAATGTAATATAGTCATTCATTAATTTACTGAGATATGGTTTTAGCAAAATCTGCTGAAAACACTGAAGCCATTTCAATGAAACTCCACAAAATAATTAACGAGATAAAATTTTATTTTAGGGTTTTGCGATGGAGACTTTTTGTAATTTCGCCGATATCGCATTAAATTGTTCAATTACCTTTTGCAAATTTGTATGTGAATCCCTTTTCAATATTTTTAATTAACCTTTATGAGTACCTATTTGCGTCCATTATTTTTATTTCATTAGAAATTTTACACGTACCGTAAATAGACGTGATTTTGTTTGGGTTTTTGTTCCCGCATTGTACTTTGTTTGCGGGTTCAATGTATAACATTGCAGCGGAGTAAAAAAATATTGACTTCTATTTTATTAAAAAAAGTATACAATACATTTATATGCACTGTATTCCCCAGAGTTAAGCAATTCATTGTGAGATCACATAAGGAACATGCAGTACAGGTTTTAGGAACAATATTTAGAATGCATAATTAACATTCACAGTACATTAACAACATTTACGACAAATAATTGGCATTTGTAATAAAGACATATCACTGGTACATTATAATATAAGTGTACAGAGATACTTATTATAAAGGCATCACTGTTACATTACATAATTATACTTATTACAGAGACACAGCGTTAATCTTTAAGCTATTCTTTCAAATAACATAGTTTAAGCATATTTTGTATTTTTTTTTGTCCTACAAGTTATGTGCATTTTAAAGCAAAAAGAAAGTGTAATATTTTTTAATACCTATTAGAAATTTTAAAACCCTAATGTTTTTGGTGTTATTAGTCTATTGAATTTTTTTAAAAAGGAAACCCTGAGTACCTTACTGACCAACACACTTTCACTACAATGACACAAACCTCAAATATAATTAACATTCCAAGATTAAAGGTATTTTTTGGCCAGAAAAACCATAAATTCTGTTATATATTTATCTCTTGATAAATGAAAGTCACATTAAAACAAAAAGTTCATTATTTATTAAATAACATTTTACACAGATCTATGTACAATCAATTGGTGAGCCAAGAAGTTAAGCTCCTTTCTATACTATGGTGATATTCTTCACTTAGAACCGTCAGATGGACAGTGCCATCTATGTGGAACTATGGACATTAACATAATATAAATTACGTGCTATAAAATTATATAATGCTATTCTAAGTGATATTAAAAATAAATACCACGAAGATGCAAAAGTTCAAAAATAGCAGAAAATATGGCCAAGTATACATGAAGATGAGGAAATCATAAAAAAATTGAAGACAAGCAAAATAAAACAACCCACAGTCGTACTGTGAATATAATAAAATATTTATATTTGTTTATATTTTACAATGTAACACAAGATAATTTGGTGTACCTTAAAAATATACATTTTTAATTTCTTCAAAAGATTAGTATTCACTTTATGGCGTGATTATTAATAATAGAATTAAAAATTACTTTGTAATCACCACTCTATTAATATACGAGATGATTTCTAATCGGTATGAATCACAGCTCTAGGAGTTATCTGCGCAGTGGACGATGCTAATTGTGATGTTGATTGATAAGTTCGAAGGACCTTTCGGAAAAATGACTTTGGTTCGTAAAAAAACTTTCCCTTTGTAATCCTAAAATATGAGAAACTATATTTCAGAGGGTTCTCAGTTACACAAAGTGATTTTAAAAGCCCAGTTTTGAGTACGATAATCAAACAAACCCCTTCCAAACCAGGGCCTGTCTAACGAAGAATAACTCAAAGGATTTTAAGTTTGAGGTAACTAATAATGAAGACCAAAAAGCAAATGACAAACAATGTTTCAACTTAATTGGTGGGAAAACAGAACAACCGTATTTAATAAAGTTAAAGAGCTATAATAATTACATAATTTCCACACCATTTCACATTGTTTGAGCAGCGGAAGCCTTTCGGGACTTTTGTAAAGACTTTATAAAATTTCAACAAAAGATTTCGATTTTACAGCGGAATATTTTTTTAATTCTCGTAAATTTTTAAAGTTTTTCAAGGTGTTAGAACGGAATTACTTATTAATACATCAATTTAACGTACCAACATTACCGCCAGAATTACACGTGGATGTAATAAGGAATTCCAGTCCAATTACTTATTTATTTATTTTTTATCATTAGTAACGTTCCAACTAAAATACCAATATATTTCCTAAAGTTAGTTTTCATAATTAAAATAATTTTCAAAGTTTCAATTTTTCAAACCCCACCAAAGTGCACTAAATCCATGGCCGGTCGGTTTTGATCAGTTTTGAGGTTAGAATGTGAAATGTCAAAACAAGGATGGGCTTTACCGTACGTTATTGTTACCCCTTTTTAAATTTTAACTCTAAGAATAATAATAGTATTGAGCATTAATATTATCATACTATTCGTATTGATAATAGGGTTTGCTGATCTATATGAATATATATTTTTAAAGCCATTACATTTTTTACTGGAGATCCTTATTACACATGAAGAGAATTACACCTACCGAAGTGTTTAGAAATGTCGCAAATATTATTTTCAAATTTGACCCTTTTTTCCAAAATGAATTTTATTTAGTTCACACTTAAATGCCATAAAATTTAAGCCTGTTAAAATAAGATTTTTTTGACGAGTGTAATTCCAGTAGATGCCATATAAGTAGGTGTAATTCTCCCCATTTGTGATTACGTCAATTTCACCCCTATGTAATTCTGGTAGTGTAATATTTATTTGTGAAATTCACGCCTGTGTTATTTCATCATGGTAACCCTTTTCAAATAAAAGAAGGCGTTTTTTAAAATATTTTATAATTAACCATACGCATTAACCGAGTATTTTTTTCTTACTGAAGCAAGATTTGTACATAATTTTATATTTTTTATTAGATGGCAATTAAAACTCCTTTGTTTACTATGAACGCAATAATTTTTTATGGAATAAACACACAATTACTTTATTTCAGTGATGCACAACCTTTTTAGGTTCGGCTGAAAATCAAATCATCATTTTTCAATAATATGTTCGCTGGCCTCAGGGGTTAGGTAATGGAATAAATAAAAATAGAAAAAAAACCTTGAAATAGTTAACTTTGCAGTCGGTGGTGTCGCCAGTGCAGATTTAATTTAATTTTTATCTGAATATAGTACAAACGTTCCAACTGTCCGGAGCCAATAGGTACACACTTATGTAAATAAATTAAAAAAAATTACCAGAAGCAAATTATAATCAGGGCTTTCAAAGAACACGTAAATTTATCTAATTTTGGGCAGCTGATTCAAAATATTAAATAAAAAAGTTTATCGCGATTTCGTTTCGTATTTTTTAAAACAGAGCGGAAAACGTTACAGTTTTGCATAAAAAATATCAAAACTCACTTCCGTTACTTCCATGTTCTCAAAAAACGTCGTGTCCCCCTATAACATGGAATTAATTAAAATAATCAATTACAGAGCTTATAAAGACAGCACCGCTGCCCAAACTATGAAATGGACTGGGAGTTGTACTATAATTTCATTCATTTTATGTAATTTATTTTACTTGATCATTTCGGTACGAATTTTTATTTTCATATCTGCAATCAAATGTATTGTTTTCCAGAATGTCACACCACTGGCATTATAATGAATAGACTTGACTTAACGTAGTTTTTCGACGGCTGGAGGTAAAGGTCACGTGACTTCCAATTTGGCATCAGTCTGGTTCACTGCCATCCAGGTTTTTTTGGCATGATTTTGATTGCGGTAAGGAATTTATAAAATATTTGCCCGCATGCACGACCAATTTTAGGATAAATTCTCCAATTTCCCGAATTTGTGCGCAATATAGCGCACAATTTTGCAATATCGACATTCTTCACAATACCCTTTCAAAATATCGAACCGAATTAATACGTACGATCTCAAATTGATGCACGAGTATAAAATGTATCGAGAGCATCTCCTATCCCGATCCTATCTTCCCCTTCCTCTCCCCCTTCCTTCTTATTTTGTTTTTTCTAATAAAACATCTGCACTTAACCACTGTTAGCACAATAAACTTTGTTGGCTTACCTATTGTAAAACTTCCTTTGTATATAAATTTGTATTAAAAGCTGTTTGTTTCTTACAAATAAATAAATAACAGTCAAACTAAATACTCTAACAAAATATTCGGTTTCAACAGCCGCTGTGCGTATATGACTATAAAGAGTCGGCAATGTGTGAATTAGGTGCTGTACGGAGTGTACAGAGCACCGAGCATGTGGTCGACTAATGCTAGCTCCATTAAATCACCTCCGGAATTCACGAGGTCCACAGGGAGACGCCTGAGACTGGCTCACAGACCATTTGATGTTTTGGCATCTTAAATGCATAATTATTGTCTACCTACCTCCTCTCCTCCGATCCGATCCCTTTTGTCAACGGAAGAAGATAGTGCCGAAATTAGTTCAATTTCAAACTGCTCAACGCGCAGGAGCAAGTGTTCAACGCCGCCATACGAGCAACTGGCCAATTCTGGAGTGCAGTGAAGTTTCAGTGAGGTGGATCAAGTTCTAGAGGATGTCCACGAATAAAGGTAAGACTATTCAATTTCCGTGGCATCCTTCTGTTTCTTTCAGTCCTTCTTATCACCTTTTTTTCTCATCTGGTTCTCGAGCCAGATTAACTTTTTTCGCTAACCCAGAATTGGAATTATTCAGAGCTGTCGAAACAGAAGATAATGGACCACCTCATGATCAGCCTTTTATGACGCTGTCAGTAACAACAATGAAACAAGAGATAAAAAAGTAAAAAGCGGCGTGACAAAGGACTGTATTAAATTAAAACAATGCTCCCGACAGTGGCAATAGCAAGTGGCCCCTGAAGTCCCATTAAGATAAATTATTTTAATATTAAATTACTTTCGCCAACTGAAAACAATGAAAATAAATAACGGGTTTCAACGCAAAGAGAAACATAATATTTTTTACTCAAAAAATACTTTGTTTGAATTTTCATACTATGCCTTGTAAGTAGAACACGAAAAAAGTTACTAACGGCCGTTGTTCTCAACCCCACAGAGCAACTGTTTTTTGAACAGTGTTGAGGCAAATACGTTTTTCCCAACGAAATTCTCGATAAAATTTACGATCAATTTAGAATATCGATTTTTATAGATTAACTTCCCCTCAACAAAGGACTAGTTATAAAAAGTGTCAAAAGGGTGAACAGATGGCACCGGAATGTCAAATGTCATTATTAGTTTGCAATCTATTTTTCTTGAATGACAAAGTTTCATTTACGTTTTCGAATGTCAAAACATGTATTTTGGATGTTTTAAATAAAACTGAAAAGAACCTAACTTCTTTTACTTACTGTAAGCTACGTTTTGTTTTGTTTTTTCTAGGACGAGAAACGTCAAATGTCAAATGTACGAAACCAACACGGTGCTTTCGCGGCATTAGTAAAAGTAAAGCTAACACTTTATTTTCAACATATTTTTAACGCACATTTTTGTAAAGTATAAAATGTTGATTTATGTATTAGTCTTTAAAACAAATGATATGTATTCATAATAAATACAATATTAATTGATCTTAGTTAATCTTACATTGAAAGTTATTACTTTGATGTCACTTTATTATCTTAAAAGTGGGCGTCTACTTTTTTATGATGATGATATGCATGAAAGTGGACAGACACTATTTTATAGTGGGCGGGCACCTCCATATATAATTTAGTAATTTGCAAAGTTTTGTAATCAAAAATAATTTCCTTGAATTTTTAAATTTGTTTCGAAACCGCATTCTTTTACACAACCTGTGAAGGAATAATTTTCTATTGGGTTTATAATGAGTTTATCATACTGGCTTTCCTCGATTGTGTAAATTTTAACTGACTTGAATAATACAATATTACGAATTATTGTTTTTGTAAAAGTCAACATAGCCCTTGTAAAAGACCACCATTCAGATTTGAAACATCCCTTGAAATTACTTTAGCTATGTTTGGTGACCTGATCTGAATACCTACTCTCAACGTTCCTCTTTTCGATTTCCTTTTATAAAAAACGTAAAATATTATTAGGAGTGCAATTCTCGTTCTTTTTAAGGAAGATTCCTTATCTTTATCGTTAGGTTTAAAAACTACTTGGTTAACTGCGTTTCTGGTTCTCTCGGATGACAACGTTCAGCTGTCATTAAGCGAATGACATTCATTAAAAAATTCAACATTTGAATAGTTTTAACAAGAGAAAAACTCAATATTAAGTATATTACCAATTACGTAATTATATACTTTAAATCTTATTAGTTATTAACATTATAATGTTGATATTTTCGGCACGGTAGTTCACAATCTTCGACAATTTACGGCAAGTTTGGTATAGAGGAGAATCGTTCCGGGCGGACTGAATCCAACGAATTCGATTCCGAAGGAGGTGGACTTACTCCGAGTTCGCAAATCTGGTTTCAGTTCTTACGAACTCACACTCAAGCAACGACTAAGGTTCTGTATTAAAGTCAGAAACTATTCAATAGAGTAATATTAATGATTTTTGCTTCCTAAACGGGCTGACCGAAAGGAACGAAGGACCGAGTTCAAGGAATATCGGAATTGAGTTCGTAAAAAGTGACCCACCTCTATAAGTCGGCATAGATTAATCACGATGGAAAATATCACTTTGACCATAGAATTAGTGATAAAAGGGCCTATTAGTGAGAGAGGTACATTTTTACAAAAAGGAATACTGCTTTAAAAGACGTATTTACGATATTTAAAAATAAAACACAAATGTATTAAAACGCATTGTAATATAATGTAATTATTTTAAAAAGTTTTGGATCAAAACCTTGTGTCACTTGAAGATATTTCATGAATTTGTGTTTTCAAATAATTTCTTACAAATTTGTTTAGGATTTTTTACTATTTCTCTCTGAAATTCCGCAGTTAATCAAGAAGAAAGAAGGAAAAATATAAGACCAGAATAGCGCTCCTGAATGAACATGGAATAATTCTAAAATTTTGAATTATTCTCAACTACATAAATATATATGTACCTATGTACTGAAATAGACCTATCAGTTTAGTTTTATGAGTTCACGTTTATGTAGTGCCTATTAAAATGATCATAAATATTAAAGAGCTTATAAAACTTTGCATAAAAAATGTTAGGAAAATTTCAGATTTTCATTCCATGCGAAATCAAATAATTTCTGCAAAATGCAACTTATCTATTGCTTACCTTCAGGAAATATTTTACTCTGGACTGTCCACTTGTCCAAACATACGTACATATAGTAATATTTTTCAAATTCAGTTCGATTTATTAATTCACACCGATGAAATAATATTGATTTTTCAGCTATCGCATTCAGAATCAGCGTTCGCCATCCCAAAGCCACAAGGGATGCCGTAAACAAGTTTTTGGATATTATATACCTGGCCGAATTCTCCAATAACCATAAGTTCTCGAGTCCAGTTTAGTTTGTTCAATACTCAGAATATATTGTACGGTGTTCGCTCTACCGCCCGGGGTTAACTTTGGCCAGGGGTCGGGGTGCGAGGTGTGGATTGTGGGGTGCGAAGTGTGAGGTGTGGGTTGTGAGGTGTGGATTGTGGGGTGAGAAAGGTGTGGAAGTGTTCAGGTTCAGGTGTGGGTTTGTCGCCGCACTATTTCTGATTCACTGAACACACGGGAGATACTTCGAGACGGCTGATCAACGGGCAGACCCATACTACAACGATAAGCGTCCCAACCAAAGGCGTGCAAATTATTGTCAGAATTTGTTGAGATTATCCATTTAAATATAAACGAAATATCACTGAGATGATTGTTGTATATCATCCTCGTGATAAATGAAACTTCCCTTATAACAAAACACGGTATCGTTTATTAAGGAATATTTAAACAGCTAAATGTAATGTTTTAACCGTAACAACGTGCTATACTTCAACTTGACCTCAGAAGTCACCGAAGGGAGTAAAGTGTTAAATTTAATTTTTAAAAATGAAACGAACTTGGAAAAAAAATGGAACATTCGACTTAAGTCGTAAAATGTAAAAATTTCGGGTGGAGGTAGGGGTGGTTATTACAATATTGATTTTTAATAATTATATTAAATCCACCTTAAAATGACACTCAATTTACTAGAATTCACAAATTCAAAACATTACTCCGAACAATTCATAACCCCGAGCTGGGCCGGGTACACGCCAACTAGATATATGTATATTAGTAACATAAATTTATACTTCAACTAATGAAAGTAATTAATTGCTATTAAGTTTCTCTAAATGTTTAGTAGCCTCAAAGTACGAAAATTGCAAAAGTGAAAAAAGGAACATTTTCTTAAATACGCAGTTTTAAAATTTAATTCTTTATCGCTCACTTTATTCGTCATAATAATAGTAATAACATATGACGGCCTCCATGGTCGAGGGGTAAGGATCTCGACTATGAATCCGAAGGTCGCGGGTTCAAATCCCGGCGCGCGAAAGTAAATTTGATTGAATTAATTCGTGCTGTTTCACAATTAATTCATTTAAAAAAATAATACATAGTATATAATTCGCACGTTCCAGAGTGGAAGATACTCTCAGTATCGCCCTGTGATAAACTACTATTCAGAATTGAAAGGTTGCTTGAAAAGGCTTTTAGCTGTGTTTGGTGAACAGATCTGAACAGCCAGGTATTTCACCACCTTCCTCTTCCCATTCTCCTTTCCCTCTCCAATACCTTTAGCATCAGAACATTCCCCAATTGGGGATGACATAGTCTCACTGGCTCCAAACGGTTGGGAGCAGTTGGGACTCTTGTGCGGTATTCATATAAAAAAGTTACAGGTAATTTCTATAGCGCAGTTTTATGAAGGTTCACCTCAAGTGCGCTGTACACTAACTAACCTAACCTAATATATTTGTGGAATTATAGTATATACATACACAAATTAAAACTATGACGTAAAATATTCATGAGCAGCAGACATGCAAAATTTGGAATAATAATAGCCTACATAACAATTTAGAATAAACTAGGGGTATAAATAATCAAATGTAAAGTACAAATATTTAAAGAGCAAAGATAATCTACACAAAATAACCTAACTTAATGTAATTACAAAATAACATATATAACATAGTACACGTATTTATATATTACATACATGCAAATTAAAACCATAGTTTAAAATATTCACGAGTAGCAGACTTACTTAGGCTGCTCTCTGATGGTCCGGTGAGGAACGAACTTTTCACTCGCTACTGGAGACACTGCGCAGAAAAGTCCCACAATGGGACACAACCTTACTTTAGCAAACTTGACTTTTCTGTGCAGTTTCTGCAGTAGCAAGTGAAAAGTTCTTTCCTCATCGGACCGTCAGAGAGCAGCCTTAGATGAACATTCTGGATATTATAATATAACAATTTAGAAGATAGTGGTGTAAATAATCAAATATAAAGTAGGTACAAATAACTTATCATATTCCCCTGTTCCCACAATCTACATTATCGTGAATTAAAAAAAAAATTGAAAACATGCCCGGAGTGAAGTCGTTCATTACAAAAATGGAGTTTAGTAATAATTTTAGGTGTGGAAATATAATTGTCACGTACGCCCCTGGTTCCAAACACCTATTCGTAAGGATAAGTGTCCCAAAATAAACATTATGGGGACACGTTAACGTAACCCAAACCGATCTGGGGGTTCATGGCTGCTGTTTGCCTCGACCTAGTCCCAATAGACATTTGTCATATACATATTAATAACGATTGTATTTCAACAAATATGAATAACAAACCATCACGTTGTTTCCCGCAGAGGTAGGCAGAGAGGACGGACCACCAAACAACCCGATTTTGGCATATATTTCTTGAGTAATTCAGTTTCATACATTCTCTTCTATTATTCTGACTTCTGATATGGCCCGGCTCTAGTATTAGATTCACTTGATAGTGCAATGTCTTCCTAGAGCGTCCCCGACTTTTTCCATTCACATTCAAATGCGAATGAGAATGTGAATGTGAACAAATATGTTTAGACTATTTTTGACATTACTTATGAAAACACCTTTTGTTTACCAACAGGGCTGATCACTGAAACACTGTGGAAGAGATGTGCCCAATCTGTGGGTCGCGAGTAGTTTCAATTACATTTGTTAAAACTCTTGCTTTATTTATTGAAACAATAATTACATTTTAGGGGTATAAAATCAAAACTAACAAACTGCACAAGATGCCAAAAATCTCTACATATAAATACATGGTTTATTAGGTATCGCTGAAAATAGCACAGTTTGTTCTCATTACTAACGGAAAGGTTTAGAGATTAGTTTGAATGAAATACAATATGTAAAACTGTTGCTATAACGTTTTAAAATTAGTATGAAAAACATTGAACCAGCCGTGTTGTATTGAGGTTAGCCCATAGATATATCACTCTGATTCGCCACAGATTACATTTTCAAAAGAAGAATGTTTGTTTGGGTAGAATATTTTAAAAATGGAAAACACAAGTACCTACCTAAGAACTTTATTATTTATATGTTTAAAAATAGTAAACGTTTGGAATGTAATAAAATTGTTTCTTTGTTCAGAGATAGTAATAGTCGTCACAAGCCGTGACTTTCGCTGTTAAATCAATTATGGCACCCAAACGACAAGCAAGAATTCACAACTTCATAAGTTTATTCCAAAAAATAAATAATCCCGAGCAAGGATGGGTACACATCAACTGGTTACTTATGAAATAATTTATTTTTCTTTGTCGTGTCGCCTACCTAAAAATGTTGGAAAACTATTTAATTTAGCCGTACGTTTGTAATTTTTTTTTCAAATATCACAATCTCCATGCATCAACTCACAAGTTTAAAAAATAACATTCTCGGGTTTCAGTCAAAGAAAGCTGGTTACTACAATACAACTGTCATGGCCGCCGTCAATGTCAATTTCATAACTAAAAAAATGCTGTGCGACACGGTGTAATGTGAATCCTCTTTTCTGTGCCGTACCTGCCACTTACGTGTCTGCACTGCGCGGTGCCGATAGATGTGAATAGACCTTTAATCATCAACACAGATAACACATAAAGAAATGTTTTGATGAATAAAATGGTATTTTTTTTCGATTTTTCGCTTTTTTTGTTGTTGGTGGACAATGTTATTTTGATTTTATACCCCTGATTTTATCAAAACAACTGTTACATTCGTTAACATTCTTGCCGAATTTCGATAAAAGTCTTGTAACTTTAATTTATTAAAACGATTGCAACAGTTATAACTTCTTTTACTTTTTAATTTATTTTTTATTTAATATAAATACATATGGAATATTTAGAAAAAAATAGACTCCGCCGAATCCACCAAAACACCCGAGAAAGCTGCTTCAAAGTAGCAGTCAACGCTCTGGTCAGAGAAATCAAGGAAGAGATTGCCATGTTGAAAAATACTCTGTGGTCAGAAAAAATAACATCTCTCAGCACTCAGCACAACTCCCTCTGGAAAATGGCAAAGGCCCTGCGCTATCAAGACAACAGCATCCCGCCCCTCAAACAAATCAATTCCTCGAACCTGGCACTCTCAGACGAAGAAAAATCAATCAATCAAAACACTTGGTCGACGGATTCGAAAAAGCTTATGCCACAACGGACGGAATGAGCGACCCGGTAGTAACCAGCATGGTAGATAGCACACTAGCAGAGCTAATTCTATTCCCCCAAACAGACGTGGAGGACATCAGACTCGCCACGCCAAAAGAAGTGGCCCACATCATTAGGTACCACAAACCAAACAAGGCACCGGGGGAAGACCAAATCATCAACGTGCTCCTCAAACATCTTCCTCAGAGAGCAACTATCTACCTAACGAAGATCTTCAACGCCTGCCTACTACTGGGTCATTTTCCCGCCTCTTGGAAAAACGCTTGCGTACTACCATTCCACAAAGCCGTCCCATCATACCGTCCCATCAGCTTGCTGCCCACGCTCAGCAAGGTACTCGAGCAAGTCATCCTCAACCGGTATCTCCCCCACCACAACAACAACAAGACTCTACCAGACGAACAGTTCGGTTTTAGAAAGAAACATTCGACAGTTCATAAGCTCACACGCGTCACGGAGCACATTTCAAGAGCTTTCAACCTCAAGCAATACACCACCATGGCACTACTAGACCTTGAAAAGGCATTCGACACAGTATGGATGGATGGGCTGATCCACAAGATGTACGTCACCAAAACACCTACGTACTTCGTTCGAATAATTCAAGCCTACCTGAAAAACCGAACCTTCACCGTCAAAGTGGGAGGGACCATATTAACAACACAAGAAGTACCCAAAGGGGTGCCACAAGGAAGTTTACTCGGGCCCCATCTCTTCAATCTCTACACCTATTACGTCCCCTCAC
Source organism: Halesus radiatus (assembly GCA_022606495.2). Taxonomy (NCBI): domain Eukaryota; kingdom Metazoa; phylum Arthropoda; class Insecta; order Trichoptera; family Limnephilidae; genus Halesus; species Halesus radiatus. The sequence goes on along the minus strand of JAHDVE020010537.1, from coordinate 67,695 downwards.
TCACCCGGTGCCAAAAAGCTACCTACGCCGACGACATGGGCCTATACGCTTCATCCTTAGCGCCCAATTTGGCCGTGAAATACCTTCAAGAGGGTCTCAACACGATCGGAGACTACTACAAAAAATGGCGCCTCAAACTGAACGAAGCCAAAACCGAAGCCATAACTTTCACACGTAGGCTGAACAAAACACCCAAAGAGAAAATCACCATGAGCGGAGTACAACTAGATTGGAAGCCCGAAGTAAAATACCTAGGCCTCACTATGGATAGCCGCCTAAACTGGAAAGCACACATCGCAAACGCCAGAAGCAAAACGTAGCAAGCGATAGGAGCAATCAGCCCCATCTTCAACCGGAAAAGCCCGCTAGCTGAGAAGAAAAAGCTCCTCCTATACCAGAGCCAAATCCGTCCAGTTCTTACATATTCTATTCCAGTGTGGAGCAATATATCTAAATCTACACACAAGAAAATTCAAACTCTTCAAAACAAATGTATAAAGATCACGTACAACACACCTATGTACACAAACCTCAAGAACCTACAAGAACCACAGGAAATTCCCACACTCAAAGAATACTCCCACAAGCTGACAACGAGATTTTACAACACCTTAAATCCCGAAAATTAACTTGTAAAAGAACTGGGCGCGTACAACTCACCTGACGATCTTCCGTTCCGCTACAAGCACAAAATGCCGAAACACATCATCCTGGAGCTCTATGAGGATACCGACTCCGGCAGCGACGCAGACTAGGACAGCAGAAAATCAGGACGAAAAAAATGAAATAATGAGATATTGAAATATTTAACTTCAGTAAAATTAAAAGTCAACGAGAGTAAATAGTTCAGAACTAAATGTTTGCTTCTCCTTTTTTTGTTTAGGGTTTTTTTATCCAGTTACGATCTTTTCCCTAAAAACTCACGAAATGTAATAATAATAAACTCAGTCAATTAAATAAAACCATCAGATGGTGATAGTAATAAGGCCAAAGTGCCGCAGTACTAGTTAGCTAGAAAACATGAGGGGTATTTGTATTAGCCCCAGCTAGGTAGAGGATTACGAAAGAATCCGTAAAATCAAAAAAAAAAATCATAAAGCGGACGTTTATCGTAGCGAGGTGCGACGGCAAATTTGAGTAATTTGGCGGTCTGCTATCGCGGTATATTGTACAGCGTTGTCGATCAGTCGGACATGAAATTGGCGCTGGCGGCGGCAGACAGTGAAAGGTACGCACACACGGGACAGGGTAGGAATGATTAGGGATATGCAACAATAATAACTCCCAAGTACAGCGGTTCATAAAATGATGTGTAAATGTAGGTGTGTATAAATGAGAGGGGTATTGTGTAAAATGACCCAACCACTGTATAATCGGCGCACTTTTTAAAAGTGTAGTGCGCCCGACTGCAGAATTTCTCAGCCACCTCTGATCGGGAGCCCCAAAATATCTGAAAAAACCCTGGACCCTGTGCAGTGGTCTTTTTGTCGTACTTTTAATGAATCTGTCACAAAAGTGTGCCGGCTCGTACGTGTGTTGAATCATCATGAAACCTTTTTGAATTGAATGAAATACATATTTAAGGTGTTCTTCCTTTGTTTCTAATGCGATATAATTATATACTTTTCGCAACTCTCTTCACAAATACGTCTTTCCCTTACTGTTTTTCCCGCCCAAGTAAATCTTTTCCCTCCTAGATCCAACCTGTCAAAACCAACCCTTTTGTTTAGGAAACTTTAAAAATGGAACACTTCCAAAGTTTACTAAACTTGAAGTAAAGGTATTCATCACAAATTCGTTATAACAATTTTTCACTGAATAATAATAAAGTTTTAAAACATCATACCTACGAGATAAAATGTATCGAGAGCATCTCCTGTCCCGATCCTATCTTCCTCTCCCTCTTTTATTTCGTTTTTTCTTCATCTTGTTAGCTTAATAAATAAAACATCTGTATTTAACCACTGTTAGCACAATAAACTTTGTCGGCTTACCTTTTGTTAAACTTCTTTTTTACATATATTTGTATCAAAAGCTGTTTGTTTCTTGCAAATAAGTAAATACATAAATTAACATTTAACCTTTTTCTCATTCAAAAAATCGCACAACTGTTTTAATTTTTTATTCATAAAAAAAAATTGTGAAATGTAAAAGAAAAAGACTACTAACCGAACTCGATCGGTTAGTAGTCGAGTGATCCAAAACGTCGGGTTCCCACCCAGGAGTTACGGGCTCAATCCTTTACTAGCCACGTCTTCCATCATTGCATAAGCAACATTTCTCAAACATAATCATGGTAATGATTTATTGAAACGATTTTTAAACTTTTTGACCTGACCGGCTTCAGCAAATCACACCCGTCTTCAGACTGGTACAATTTTTCCTTTAAATGACATATACAATTTTGGGGGTATCAGGGGTGGTAGACTATGATTTTTACATAATTTTTTTTAATCAATATTGCTATATCCTGATTTTACGCACTGAAGGGTTTAGCGCTATTAATTATGAGGAAAACCAATAATAAACTCAAATTAAATTCAGAATTCGCCAACCTTTCATTACATAAACACATCATAAAATCATCTTGATAAAAATCCGATATAACCCTATTTAATAGTTTTTTTACCAGATAGGTATATAAAGTTATAATATTAATAAATACTAAATTTCTTAAACCCAAAATATAAAAGTACGCAAAATCAGGATATGGCAAGAATTTTTTTTTAATACTAAATTACAGTTTACCATCCCTCATACTTCTTGATGAAATTTTGCACATTTGACGTTCAAAATAAGAAGAAAATTACCAGGTAGGGGAAGGGGTATAGAGTAGGAGTAGAGCAGGGGTAGGAGTAGGGGTATAGGTAGAGAGAGGGTATATAAGACTTTACTCCAAACTATTAATAACCCTGGGCAAAGCAGGGTACTACAGATAGTACATAAATAAATATCGAAAATATTGTCAGGTTATTCGTTAATCGGAAATCCTTCCCGTAAAAAAGACAAAATAATGATAATAATACATTTTTTAAATGTGAAGTTACTTTGTGTGGATATTTCTTTATATTTTATAATATTCAAATCTACATTACGTCTTTATGTTGGTAAATTACAGAGTCATCTATTATTAGTGTGATTCTCATAATTCTCAAAGAAAACAAAATGGCGTTCACTAAAATGGAGTTTCCTGTGAACCATTTGAAATTAACATTCGCCATTGAACAGAGAAACGCTATTTGCATTCTCCACCCCATACTATTATAATGTGGATTTTAGGAAAATAGAATTTAGAAATGGGCAGATTCATTCGCAGTAGGTAACCGGTTCGGTCTGATTCACCTAGTTTTGTGAATTCATTAATTTAATTTAGTCATTTATTTCATGGAAGAAATTAATAATAATAAATAAATAAAAAATTTTGTTTTTCATATTGCAAATTGAGCTAGTGTTGGAAATAACACATTTAAAAAAAAATAAACACAAAAGTATCAATCTAGTTAAACCGGATAATAAATAATACGAAAAATGTATATACACCCCAATGAAATAAATAAGAGTCGTTTTCAAAAACAGTTTACGAGCCAAACAAAGATGCGTACTGATGACGTCGGAATTTTCCACCTGACTAGTGAAACTGACGGTCTGGTCACAAACGGAATCGCCGCGGTCACTGAGGAATGAATTAGAAACTTCTGACTAGTGTCTCGCAGTGATTTGACTAACTTGCGCCCCGTGGAAATAGTACGGATGGACTCGATATCGACGGACAACAGACGTAGTGACTACGACCTCACAACTGAATACGGAAATAGATTTCTTAATACCTTGAATTTGGGAATACGCGCTGCTCGGAATTACTGATTGGTTGACTAGAGGTGGTTTGCCGCTACGGACTAGTATTAACTCCATGTTAAATTGAGAATAAGATCGAGTGGGTCACGAGATTGAATTTATTGAATTAATTCATTCATTAAATGTCGCCTATGTCCAGAGGAAGTATTACTTATTATGAATCATTAAATAATGGAACTTCTTGTTGTCATCAATCAGAGAAAACTTTATAGCTTGGTAATTAAAATATTGACAGGTATTTTGTAATCTTGGAATGTTATTGCTAAATAAGAGGAATGATAATTCGGGGTGGATTCCAAATATTGCATCGTAGATTTGATTGGATTTTTTTGGAATATATTACACAAAAAGTTTCATATTTCGTTTCTTCAAAATCAGCGGATACATTATTTGAGAATGAGAGAAAATAGAAATGGCGTTGCAGCCCCTTGTATGGCTGTTTGGGAGGAAATATCATCCCCGGAAGAAGCTTTCAGCTGATTTGTTTTGCAAGAAAACTCTTAAAAGAAATCACTCGACAATGTGCGAATGTCTCTTCGGTAGATTATTCGTCGATCACAAAATTGTAGAGGATAATTTAAGGAAAAAAATTATTCCAATTTTTCGATTTCGTTGAATACAGGCATCATTTTTTTTAGTACCATTTGGTGGTTGTAGTATTTATTAAATAAAAGCCACGAATATTTCGTGACGCCACAGTTTTACGGCTCTTCTCATCATGGTTAAGATAAAAATAAATTTACACTTTATGTAAGTTACGTACATACAATTTTAGCATAATTATTGTATTAATATAGGGTGATTGCATTAATTTACACTTAAGTACAGGGTTATTCAAAATAATGGACTCAATTTCGCACGTTCTCTTCTGATACACGCCGTCGGTCCTGGCTTTATCCTCTATAGAGACATCCAGTTTATTCAAATTGATGATACCAACGACAGTTTTACAGAACTCACGAATACAGGAAACCTTGTGCTACATAGTAGCCATTTTACTCACTCAATTCGCGCAACCATTCGCGCAACCAACCTCCTCTTTCAATTGTATGTAGATCATTCGCATACAAAATATAATTTAGGAAATATAGCTGTATAAAAGTAAGTCCATCATTTTGAATAATAATATTATTATTGTTTGAACCCCAAGCAAACGAATACATAAAATTATTAAGTGAAGCTTCGCTTTCGTCACATGTTGAAATGTATAAATTAAAAAAGTGGTGAGTACAAAGTACTTTTTAATTCATTTACTAACAATGAGGCCAAAAAGTGAATACCAAACTTTTGAAGAAATTCCACAAAAAATTCTAATAACTTTCTTTGTATCTCCTAGACTAATTTGATTGTAGACATTTGTGGTTCAAAGCACATTCAATTTATTTCTCCCAAATCTATCAATCTCTTCGATTCAGCTGCAGGGCACAACAATAGGACAAAACCACTCAAATACCCGCCCTGACAGGTGTTCGAGGTGACACGGTCTCTCTCAGAAGGTCACATATTCATTAAATGCTTTTTGAGACCCCTTCTCTAAAGGCTTTCATTCAAGTTTCATAAGGGTTTTGTATCTAAGTTCCCCTCACTGTATTTAATTTGCATTTCTTCACCTAGCAAGAGGATAATCATTAAACTAAGACTATATGTACTAACCGACCTTCAAATACGGTATTATCTCCTCATTAGTGCAAAGCGGATACATTTTTTTCAGCAGAAGAAATATCAAATGCTTTGGATTCGTGATTTTTTAATGTAATACTCGTATGCAGTTAATTATTTTTTATTAGTTTCTATGTAAAGATTGTACATGTGTGTGACTTAATGAGAGTATGTAAGTATAATGTATATTATTAAACACAAACATAAAGTCAAAGTATTCACAGTCCTCCTCACTAGGGTTTTCTATTCTGAGGCGGCCTGCACATTTTTTTACTAATCCAGTTGTCTTAAATTGTCTTTATAATGTTTGCAAGTTCATTATCAGTCAGTTCTCTCGGTCATGTTTTGACTTTAGTTTTAAAAATATTCATTTCTGTTATTATTTTTTTTGATTGATTTGGTAAGGCGTATAGTTTTGTAGCGTGAAATTTAATATTCCTCTATCCAAAAGATGTATTAAATTTGAGAATAACCAGTTCATTTTAACTTATTGCCCTGGTGGAGTATTTATATTCGGATATAGTCGTATATATTATTAAGTTTAAATAAGACATTTTTGAATAAAGTTTTGCATGAAACAGGCCGCGCAGCCGTTCCTCTTAAATAAATTGTGATTTTCGTATTTAAAATATTTTTTGTAACCTACGACATAATTTAAAAAAATTTAATGTAAATCAATTAAATAATGTTATTATTAATTTCTGTAAGTATTTTTAGTTCTTATTATTGTGACAACTTTTTCGGTATTCAAGACCATTTTCAAACTGCAGTTAATCCACATTGTGACGACTTATTTATATTTTGATAGAAAGCAGTCACTTTGTGGTTAGACATATTTAATGAAAATAAAACAATAACTTTGTTTATAACCACGAGAATTTTATTTAATTTTATTACGACCGACCGGTTTCGCTTAACATAAGCATCTTCAGGGTACAAAAATTAAACTGATCAAAAATACATAGTGTGTGTTTATATATACAAAATAGAATAAGACAGAACATAACATAGAACAAAGAAAAAATGAGAAAAAATGCATGAAATAGCATGAAATAGAAATAACCGAGCGAAAGAGACAGAAGTGCACATAATGGAATACCAAGGAATAACTGAACAGGTGATTATGGGATGGGAAATTTTACGAGATTATAGGGAATATACCTAATATTGGGCTATTGGACACATTTAGTTGATTATTAAGAATTTTATTTTTGGTTTTAACAGCTTTCTTTATTTCTAGTGATTCTAAATTATTTAATCTGTTTCCATGACCATTTTTATGAAGAATATTGGCACCGGTGCTTTGAATGAAGGTATGATCTTTATCAATAAGGTGATTGGCGAATTCTGAAAAACCGTTATTATTTAGGCATCTAAGATGTTCTTTAATTCTAATATTGACATTAAAACTCAAATTGCCAATATAGAATGCTGAACAATCATTACAATCTAATTTATATATTCCCGAGTGACTAAGCTTGTCGTCTTTATCTTTTGAGTTGATTAAAAATTATATGGATTCCTCAAAATCCACAAAATTAATAATCCCATCAGGCCAGTAGTCTCATGTTGTAATGCCCCAAATTTTAAATTATCAGTTTATTACTAATGTGTTCAATAATACCAATGTTTTCTCCCCAAGGCATACAATCAAAAATTCATTTTCATTAGTGGAAGAATTGAAAAATTTGATCCTCCCTAAAAATTGTAAATTAATATCGTTTGATGTGGTTAACTTATTTCCTAATGTTCCCATAGAAGAGAGCAAATGTTTAATCTCTAATATGTTAAATAGTTCTGATTTGTCTAAAGAGTTCATAAATGATCTTACTTCATTATTTAATGTTTGCTTAAAACAAAATTATTTCCAATTTAATGGTGTTATATATCAGCAAACAGAAGGCCTACCTATGGGATCGCCCACTAGCCCTCTGATTGCAGATATATTCATGAACAATTTGGAGAACAAAATTTTAACGGGTACCTCACCCCTTATAAAAAATGTTTTACTGTGGAAAAGATATGTTGACGACATATTCTGTATATGGACAGGGACAGAACGTCAATTGAATGCATTCCACAACCTTATAAACTCCTACCACCAGCAGATTAAATTCACATTAGAGATAGGCAACAATTCAACCTTAAACTTTTTAGATCTCACCTTATCTGTCGTAAATAATAAAATAAATTTTAATATATTTCGTAAACCCAGCTACACCGACATTGTTATACATAATACATCCAATCATCCTTTTTCTCATAAACACTCCGCGTTTCATTCAATGGTCCATCGTTTGGTCACGATACCGTTATCAAATACTAATTTTTCCAACGAACTAGCATTAATTAAAAAAATAGCTATAAATAATGGATATGAGTCCGATTTAATTGATTCAATTTTAAGTAAAAAACAAAAACAAATAGCCACTAAAAACTTCTTATTCGCTAATCCACATAAAATTAACACTATTAACAATCTTAGTTACCAATGGCGGCGTATTTTATTCATTAATCATTTTTCTTCCTGCAGTGTAAAAAATCTTCCTTCTGAATTAAGACCTGCATTTTATACAAATAATAATTTAGGTAAATTTTTAATCAACTCAAAAGATAAAGACGACAAGCTTAGTCACTCGGGAATATATAAATTAGATTGTAATGATTGTTCAGCATTCTATATTGGCAAAACAACACGCAATGTCAATATTAGAATTAAAGAACATCTTAGATGCCTAAATAATAACGGTTTTTCAGAATTCGCCAATCACCTTATTGATAAAGATCATACCTTCAATCAAAGCACCGGTGCTAATATTCTTCATAAAAATGGTCATGGAACAGATTGAATAATTTAGAATCACTAGAAATAAAGAAAGCTGTTAAAACCAAAAATAAAATTCTTAATAATCAACTAAATGTGTCCAATAGCCCAATATTAGGTATATTCCCTATAATCTCGTAAAATTTCCCATCCCATAATCACCTGTTCAGTTATTCCTTGGTATTCCATTATGTGCACTTCTGTCTCTTTCGCTCGGTTATTTCTATTTCATGCTATTTCATGCTATCTCATTTTTTCTTTGTTCTATGTTATGTTCTGTCTTATTCTATTTTGTATATATAAACACACACTATGTATTTTTGATCAGTTTAATTTTTGTACCCTGAAGATGCTTATGTTAAGCGAAACCGGTCGGTCGTAATAAAATTAAATAAAATTCTCGTGGTTATAAACAAAGTTATTGTTTTATTTTCACTTATTTATATGATTTTATTTACTCCCACCCCATTCTAATTTGGACGGGTTTTTTCAAATAATGATTTATTATCATTAAAAACAATTTATTTAAAATTCTCTATAATGTGAGGTTTCACATTTATAATGTGTTTCCCCATATTTAAATGATAATGTTTTCTTAATTAAATTATTTAAATGTGTTATATTATTTTGATAATGTAAACATATTGAGAGGTGCTGAATTTGTAATTTTCCTTACTTTATTAAATGTAATATTAGGATTATTCGTTTACTTATTAATTTCTAATTGTTCAAGTAAATTTAATCTAAAACATTTTTTGCTATGTATAAGGATTTAGGCTAGTTGTTGTCAAGCGGGACGTGATTATTCACTAAGAGATGTTCTGCGAATTTTGAAGAAGTGCTTTTATTTTTTTAACATTGTATGTATTCTTTGAATCTAGTTGTGAAAGTCCTTCCCGTCTGCCCGATATAGGTAGCGTTGCAGTCGGCGTGGTCACATTTTAATTCGTGTATGCCAGTATTATTAAGTTTAGGATTTTTACATTATGAGTTTTTTTGGCTTGTTCCTATATTATTCTTGGTTCTAAAAGACATGCGAATTTTTCTAGTTTTTTTATTATGTAACGGGTATGTTAAATTGATTTTTTTTTGTTTCTTTCATTTTATAATTTTTTTCTTGCAGAATTTAATAAAAACATTATTAAAAGATCGACATTGTGAAACTAATAGGGAAAGTGAAAATACGAACAATATGTATTTTTTATTTATTTATACGATCCGTGGATATGAATCCGGAGGTCGCGGGCTCACATCACGGCGTGCGCCAATAAATTTTATTTGATTAAATTAATTAAATTAACGGCACGTTCCAGCGTGGTAGATACTGCCAGTATCGCCCTGGTGAAACAAAACCATTCCGAATCGAAACGTTGCTTCTTGAAATGGCTTTAGCCGTGTTTGGTGAACAGATTTGAATAGCCAGGTACTTCCCACCTTCCGTTTTCCACATCTCCTTCCCCTCCTCAATATCTTCGGACTCACAACATACCCCAACCGGGGATGTAAGTAAAAAAAGTAATCTATAAGTCCACTATAATTTGTCCATTTACATATTTACGAGTGAATTTCTTTTAACGAAAAAAAAAACTAAATGTATCCCAAAAATTTGGTATGAATTCCGTGAGTTTCTGCCGAGTTCGTAGACAGTTTGAAAATTTAAGTATACGGCGTTGCCGAATGAGGTGCTGATTAGATGGAGATAACAGAGCATGTCATAAACAGGCGCAGTCCCCCGGTAACCAAGCAACTATTCCTGACATACTGCATGAGCTTTTACACTAGCGAACTATGGATAAGGTATACACAAGGCGTCTTAAACACACTCTGAGTACAATATAGCCACGCATACAGTGCGCGATGCAATACCTCGCAGAAGTTTGCAGAGGGAAGGGTGCATGGGTTCGCTGCTTTGATGCACTGCAGAGTAGCCGGGATGAGTCAGCGCTACCGGAGATCAGAAAACACTCTTGTCCAGGCCGTCGCCCAGTGCCAGGGCGTGCCCCTACACCATAGATGGAGAATTTCCATCAAGCCATCGTAGTACAAGTGCTAAATATGTTAAACCGTTTATTTTATATATTTCCACATCGTGTCATTTATTTAGATGTATTCTTTTATATGGGAGACAGAGTATTGCACTCACCGCTTTGTTCAGTTAAAATAAACACATTAGTTTTATTAAATATCTGATTTGTTGGTTCGTGTTATCAACGATAAAGAGGTTTTCCAAGATGTAGGCACCATTTTTTTCATATTTCTTGTACTATGTGGTTTACTTATGTGCCCTGCGATCGTAAGTTAGATGGGTAAATATTATGATTGTCCAGGGTGGGTATCGTTTAGCCTAAAAGCCGAACCAGCTCTAACCACACCTATATTATACTTTATATTTATATCATGGCGCAAGGGAGGCGAACTAGCCTCACAACTCACAGCAGGGGGTAAGAATAGGCTAAAAGAAATAAATAATATTAGAAGGGAAAACAGCAACAAGCTATGAGAAGCTTTTTGCAGAGACTCTTAATTACAATACGATGCTATATATATGTATATATAAAACAGAGCTTGTGTTCTTATAGCTAGGTTAAGCTCTTATATTGGAAAAAAATAATTAAGATAACAAAGATAGAATTTCTATAAAGACATCGACATGATTTTTAAAGTTTTTTCTGAAATAATTACATTTGCATAGAAAAATATTTTTTTTAGTTTAAAACGAAATGGTTTTGCGTGCAGTGAAAATAGCTAATCAGTAATACATCACGTGGAGCTAACATAAAAAAGCTTATGGAAAAAAATGTATATTGCTGACATGATATACATTAAATACGTTAATTACGCTTTTTTTTTAAAGAAAGACAAATGTTCCCTGGTTACGAATAACCTGACAATATTTAAAAATCTCCTACTACCATCACAGTAAGCGGAAGATGTTGCTTGTCTCGTAATGGAGGACTTAGCCAGCCGAGGAATTGAACTCACGACGCCTGGGTGAGACCTAAACGCGATGCCAACTCAGCCACTGACTGGTCAGTGACGTTAAATACGTTAAATAGGTTAAATATGTTAAATACGGTAAATACGTTAAATACGTTAATTACGTTAAACACGTTAAATGCCTTAAATACGTCAAGTACGCTAAATACGTTAAATACGTTAAAAACCCTTAAAATGTTAAGGGGGAGAGGGACGTCGGAGGGGGATTTTTTATTGATTCGAAATACGATAAACACAATGTATTTATAGATAAACAAATTTATCACATATTTTAAAAAAATTTCAAAAGCAAATTTTTTAAATTTTCAAAATCAAATCAGAAATATGATTTTTTTTTGACCGTCCTATAAATATTTTATAAAATATTAAAAAATCTTGAAAATTGTCCAAAAATATTGTGAAGGCTTTTCTTCGAAATGCGGAAAAAAATTAAATAAAGAAAGGTTGTATTTTATTTTTTCCAAACACTAGCTTAAATGTTTTTTTTTTTAATGCAGATTACAAAACAAATGGTTAAGGAATCAAAAATAAATGTTCCGGGATAGGATTGCAGTTATTTTCACATTTTTAATATTTTTAATAATTTTTAAGACATCCACATGATAGTCAGAAACAGAAATATTTCTAATATGATTTAGATAAATGCAATATTTTTTTTTTCTCTAAAAACATCTATTGTTTTTTATTATTAGTGAAAATATTCTGTATAGCTGGTTACCACTCAAGATGCCTGCAGATATAAGTATATCGAGTTTTGTTATACCTACGGTCGTATATCCTATCTGCTTAATCCCTTTTCCCGGACATTTAGTTATATTATATGCAAGTAGGAACCTTTATGCGTGTTTTCCCAAAGCCGACTTCATATACAACTACGTCGTATTTTGTTATTCGGCAGCATATCCTCACTGCACACTCCTCCGGAGACTCGGCATTGTTGTTAGTAAAAATATTTTATATAGCGGATTACCACTCAAGACGCCTGCAGATATAAGTATATCGACTCTTGTTATATGGCCGTACATCCTCTCTACATACTTACTTTACAAATGAGGACATGCAGCAGAAATAATAATTTAGGTAATCAACTGTCGGGGGATCAGCTGTCGGGGGATCAGCTGTCGGAGGGATCAACTGTCGGGGGGCCATTTGTTGAGGGATCAACTATCGAGTCACCACAAAAAAAACAAATATGATTTGAAGGGTTCAGAACGTATTTTTTATGCAACTTTGACACAAGATGTAATATAAATCTTTCTATATCAGTTTTCTGAACAAAATTATTCAACTCAATATGATTATATATAGCCACTTAACAAAAGATTTTTTTCATAGGTTCCAATCCAGAAAACTCATTTTCATGGTAGTACACGTTAAAATGAAACGATACGTAGCCACATTGTAAAATTATTCATTTACCTCATGCCTTGATATTTTCCAATAAGCTTTCATGTTTATTGTGTACAAAATGAGCTTTAAAGCTGCATCGTAGAACAATGCTTAGAGTGACGGCTACATGGCTATACCACCAGCCTGCACAATAGTCTGATTCAATCACTTCGTTTTATAGAGACTGCCATTTATCGGAGTGACGTATAGCCAGCGCGCCGAGCGGTTTATTGCATATTCTGCGCTGATTTAATTTCGTCAATAAAACCTGTCATTTGGATGCGTTAAATCATTTATTTTATTTGACTATTCATAATATAATATGTAGATTATTCGTTCTTATGTATCTAATGTCGGCAGCGTTGCAGACAAAGCAATACACTCTTGATTTGTAAATTGATTCACTGATTAACTTAACTCACAATCATTTTTAATGTCATCCTTCGTTGACAATAACGATACGTCGAATGATTCTTTAACCGTTTTCTAATCTGTAAATTCTGTACTAAATTTTTTAATGAAATCTCTCCCCAAAATTGTTATCGAACCGTGTTTTATAACACTAATTCAAGATTATTACATTTAAAATTGAAATTAACTGTTAGAAAGACTAAATTTACTAGATTTAATTCACGGATGTCATAACCTCTCACGGTTAAATCTTTCTTTTCTAAATGTAATCATAAATAAATGCATTGAATTTATTATGTAATTATGATTGTTACTTTCTTTATCCTTTTTTTTCTTATTTTACTGTATTCATTCTTATTATTTATGGAATGTTTTGCATGCACTCTTCTTATACCTTCTGGAAAAATTATAATTATTAATTTTTATTCATAATCGAACTGAGTTCGCCCGTTCTACACCGATAATGAAGAGAACAAAATGACGAATGAAAAACTCTTGAATGGTGAGCTCTAGCGTCATGAAATTTGAACACATTTATTTATTTATTTGTAATAAACAAACAGCTTTTAAAAGAGACTTATATACAGAAGAAGTTTAACAAAAGGTAAGCCAACAAAGTTTCTTGTGCTAACAGTGGTTCCAGAGTGGAAGATACTCTCAGTATCGCCCTCGTGAAAGACCACCATTCAGAATTGAAACGTTGCTTGAAATGACTTTTAGCCGTGTTTGGTTACCAGATCTGAATAGCCAGGTATTTCCCCACCTTCCTCTTCCCCTTCTCCTCCCCTCCCCAATACCTTCAGCCTCACAACATTCCCCAATTGGGAATGCCATAGTCTCACTGGCTCCAGACGGTTGGGAGCAGTTGGGACTCTTGTGCGGTATTCATATAACGTACAGATGTTTTATTAGGAAAAAATAAAATAAGAGGAAGAGGAAAATAGAATCTGGACAGGAGATGCTCTCGATATATTTTATACTCGTGCATCATTATGGTCGTACGTATTACTTCGGTTCGATATTTTGAAAGGGAATGTAAAATTGACGATTTTGTGAAATTGTGCGTTATATTGCGCACAAATACGGAGAATTGGAGAATTTACCCTAAGATTGGTACTGCATCCGGGCAAATAAGAAAAATCGGTTTGTCGAGTTGGTCTTGATGGTATGTGAATGTTTATAAAGTTAATGAGCTCTGGCGAGCCCAGGCCATTATTCATCATTTTAAATAACAAGATTTGATCAAATATTGAGGGTCGCTTTTGAAGCGTACTAAGGTTATAGAATTTTAAGGATTCGGTATTATTTGTAAAGTGCTCTGTTTAGAATTTCTAGGTCGGCACAATTATTTTCAGATCTCAGAATAATTAGGATCACGAGCCATGGAGCTGTGAAATATCAAGTTCATTATTAAACGACAAGTCGCCCAGCATTATTCGACAAGAGATTAAACTCGGGCGAAACAGGGTAATAACTAGTGCCTAATTTTCGTATAAATTTCTCGAAAAACGTAACTCCCTTTAAAAAAATTATCTTATAATAATAATAATATAATAATAACAAAGCATTTATATAGCGCAGTTTTGTGTTATTTCATTTCAAGTGCGCTTTGCTATAAATAAACTTTAAAATGATTAAATAACTCCATTCAGTTGTATCCTAAAGTGCTACTTTTACATTCTATTTATACATTCTTAACATATTACATACATTATTGCTTATTCTTAATATTACTCCTACAGTACTCCTTAGGTGCATATTCATAAAAAAAATTTACATTATATTATACAGTATACATATGGCTATACAACAATAATACATTCACAATATTACTACAAAAAATAGTAACATTTTAAGACAGGAGTCGGGTTATGTTCAGCAATAACTGACTTCACATAAAAAATTAAAAAATATATATATACGGAGGAAACTGAAACCAAACAACTACCAGAGGCTTGAGGAAATGACTTTTTATAATAAATTGAAGAGAAATTAAAATTTATAGACAGTAGGATTTTTTTAAATAAGTTTGTTTTTAAAGTCCGTTTAAATTCAGTCAATTTCTGGATATTAGTAAGAGCTGGGGGAAGTTTATTCCAAATGAGAGGGCCATTCACACGAAAAGAATTTTACATCATAATATATTATATATCTGGGGGTTAATGCTAAATGGTTAATGGTCAGTTTTTGGTAATTTTATTTATGAAACAGAAAATACTCTGAAACTTCACTTATTTGAATGCTATGAATACCTATTTCAGGTGCTCTAGATTAATGAAATTATTACCTGTCTAATGTAGAAGTCAAAATATAGTTTCAGCGTTTTGCGCCAAGAAATCGATTCATCAATCACAATCTTCATTCCCGAGTGATTCATAATTTTTGGCATAGGTATTTCTAGTCCGAGGTAATAAATAATTTAAAAAAATTCAAATAATTTGTAAAAGATACAACTGATAATCCAGCCCCCGTATCAAATGAAGATGATATTTTGAACTTATTGTTTCACTGTAATTTTACATATTACGGATTCCGCATTCATTGTTAAAATATTATTTCTCGAATTAATGGAGACACTAGACACTGTATTTACACACTTTCCATTACAATTTTTACTAATATGGCCTTTAGCTTTATTCTGAAAAATAACGAAATATTTTTAAATTTACAATCGAGCCTTATGATTTTTCAATCCACGATGTTGACATTGTTGACAATTTTACTAAAATGTACTCCTACTTGCGAACTTATTAGATTGTAATGAAATCAAACAATCAAACTTTGTTTTAACCCCATTTGTTTTTCACGCCTACCGGTTTCAGAACAACCGTTCCATCGTCAGGGCAAAGTATATAGTGAACAATATTATAAAATTATGGCAGAACATACATAATAAGTGTCACAGTGGGGGTGGGGCGTGACTAGGGATTAATAAAAAGTGGGGGAAGAGATAGAGATTGAGCGAGGGGTGAAAGGAAACATATTTTAACGTGTCGATTCCAAATGCACACTCTAAAGTAATTTTAAAATAATATTTTTGACCAATCATGAATAATTTATCCCGGATTCTACCGGTTTTATGCCTGTGGTGAAAATATCTTTTAGTTTTGATTCCAGCCTATTTTAAAATTTAGCCGTTTTAATAAAGACATTTTAACCTCGCTATAAATTCTCTGACGGATTCAAATTTTTTTATTAGGCAGCAAAAAAATTGCTCGTTCTCGGTACAAAATTTTACTAGATGATTTTCTAAGAAAGAAAATAAAGTTTATAACGGCAATTCAGTAATTTTATTTGGTAAACACAAATCTATTATCAAGTCAATTATATTCGAGAATAGGGCTGTTTTTTAAATTTTTTATTTTTTATTGAATAATATTAAATACATATGGGAATTTGAATCCATTAAGCCACCGACAAGTAGCTTATCAGTAGTAGTTTAGTTCATTATATAATATAGCATATTACATAATATAACAATAAAGAACAATCATCATACAAATGTAGCGCAAAATTAAAACAATATAGGTGCATGTATGTTGTGATCAATGTACAGAAAGGGGAAAAAAAATATTAAAAAAAACATGAAAACAGCATAACAGTTTTGTTATAGAGATACTAGTCTCCAATTACATAATATTGATTTAAATAAAATCAAGAAAATATCACAATATCCGCAAGTATTAAATAAATCGAAAAAAAAAACAAACAAAAAACCAATAGTACAGTTTTATTACAGTGAGGATAAAGGATTTTAAAGTTGCCCGCAACTATTGATGACCTCTTACCCCGCTACCCTTCGGCCGAGTTTGTTGTTCTGGGGGACTTCAATGTTCATAATGAACCGTGGTTGAAGTTCTCATGTTCAACAAACTCGGCTGGCCGACAGGCGGAATTCTTTGCCCTTTGCCATGGGTTGGAGCAACTGGTTCAGAAGCCCTCGAGGGTTCCTGATGTCCAGACTCACCGCTCCAATCTGTTAGACCTATTTTTAACTACCGAGCCACGTTGTTATGGGATTGATGTCGCAGCGCCTTTAGGATCGTCGGACCATTGCCCGGTGACGACATCAATCCCTTTTAACTTCAGACCCCCATTCGAGAGGCTGAAGAGAAAAATGTGGCACTATAGGTCAGCAGATTAGTTTGTTCTGCGGGCGCATTTTAATGCTTTCCCATGGTCAGCTGTCTGTTTTCAGACTTCGAATCCGTCCAGATGTGCCCAGGAAATTGGTGAAGTCATCACATCTGCGATGGATGGCTTCATTCAATCAACCATTAAAGAAACTGGTGTAGGTTCAAAGCCGTGGTTCAGTCGACAATGCTCCGAAGCAGCTCGACGAAAAAACGCGGCTTACCGAGCCTACAACACATCTCCAACGTCAGAAAACAGATCAGCATATAACAAATTGGCAAAGGACAGTAAGAGAATCATCAATAGGTCAAAATTTGAGCACGACCTACAGATCAGTAAAAAACTAGCTGCCTGCCCGCATGGCAGCAGAGCGTTCTGGTCGCTAGCGGGCTCCATAGGTCGCAATTTCTGCAAATCCAGTCTACCGCCTCTTACCAGACCTGACGGTTCACTAGCAAACACTGCTACCGAAAAGGCCAACCTTTTAGGGAAAATGTTTGCAGAAAACTCGGCCCTCGATGACCGGGGTGCCATCCTGCCGTCGGTTCCTCACTGCGGCTTCTATATGAAAAAGCTGAGGATACGGCATCGGGATGTACTCCTTGTCTTACGGGGGCTCGATGTTAACAAAGCTAGTGGGCCTGACGGAATACCTGCCCTGGTATTGCAGAGGTGTGCTGCAGAAATCGCTCCAGTTTTAACAAAGCTATTTAAAATGTCCCTGAAATGTGGCTCTGTGCCCTCTGGTTGGAAAAAAGCGGTCATTCATCGTATACCTAAGAAAGGTGACCGCTCCAACCCGGCCAACTACCGCCCCATAGCGATCACATCAGTTCTGTCCAAGGTGATGGAATGTGTGATCAACGACAAACTGCTTACATACCTCGAGAAGAACAAAATCATTAATGACCGCCAGTACGGATTCCGGCGGAACCGCTCATGCGGTGATCTTCTCGCGTATGTGACGCATGTTTGGGGACGGTGCCTGGAACGTTATGGTGAGATTCAAACGGTCTCACTGGACATTTCTAAGGCCTTTGACCGGGTTTGGCACCGAGGACTTGTCAACAAACTGCCTTCTTACGGACTTCCCGTTTCCTTGTGTACGTGGATTGCCGACTTTTTGAGGGAGAGATCGATTCAGACGGTTGCTGACGGTTTCATCTCTTCCTCGCATTCAATAAATGCTGGCGTCCCACAAGGATCGGTCCTATCTCCGACATTGTTTTTGTTGCACATCAATGACCTCTTGACATGTGCACCAATCCATTGTTACGCGGATGACAGTACAGTCCATGATTGCTTTTTGTTTGACAAGCCCCCAAAGGGCACACAAACTCCAACGGCTCGGAGGGCTTTGAAACAGAGAATGGACGGTTACCTTGAGAGGGTCTCCTCTTGGGGTCAGAATAACCTTGTCGAATTTAATGTTTCAAAGACCCAATCATGTCTGATTACGTCTAAAAGGGATCGAAATGACAAATCGAGTCTCTTTTAATGGAAGCAATCTTCCCAACAAGCCCTCCATTGATATGCTTGGTGTAACCTTAAGTGACCAGCTCAGGTATGGGGGCTCCATCGAAGCCCGAGTAAAGTTAGCCTCTCAGAAGCTGGGCGTATTGTACAGAGCCCGCAGATACTTTAATAGTACACAACTGCTGACCCTGTACAAATCGCAAGTGCGCCCCACTGTAGAATTTGGCAGCCACCTCTGGTCGGGAGTCCCAAAATATCTGAAAAAAACCCTTGACTCTGTGCAGAAACGGGCGGTCCTTTTGATAGATTCGCCTATCTTAACAAATGGGTTGCAATCTTTGGAGCACAGACGTCGGGTGGGAATGCTGTCCTTGTTCTACCGGTATTTTAATGGAAGATGCTCCGAGGAACTAGCGTCACTGATCCCTTCGGCACCAGTGCATAGTCGGGAAACACGCCAGACGCGCGCCCAACATTTGCACACGGTTGACATTTGTCACATGAGAACGGGTCGCTTCTACGACTCGTTCTTGTGTTCAACAGCTTGGCTGTGGAATGATCTGTCGGCCTCTGTGTTTCCTCCATCCTATAACATGGGTCTCTTCAAGACCCAAGTTAACTCCTTCCTATCCTCTAAAAGACCCTCCTCACAGCATCCCCAAAGATGATATGGCCTTGAGAGAAATTATTTCCTCCCTGGTCTCCTGTGTGGAGTTACTGTAAAAAAAAAAGCTATCAAGGAGATATACAATCAAGGAGACCATCATATTTCCTCAATAGACAATATAAGAAAGAGGAAAATACCGTAAATACAGCAGACATCAAGGAGCTATACAATCAAGAATTCTGGTTTTATAGACAGCCCTCATATAGTCAGGTTAATTAAATTTAATATTCCAACTAGAACTACTCGATCTAAAATTTTATTCAATTTTAACACTTATTTCAGGACTGAGTCATTAAAATATTCTCTTTTACCTAAACTTCACGCATTTACAGACGTAGTAGATATGTTCAACTGCTCAGAATACAAATACAAACAGACGATTATTGCATACATCCTCAACAATTATTAATATATGTGTCGAGAGTATACGTATTAGTGAATTTGAGGTATGTTTTCTGAATATTTGCCTCTGTAGCTAATTACTTGGAACGGTACATACAGTATGTTATTCCTGTATTTGTTCGTTAGTTTATCTGTGTACCTACTGTGATATGTTTTGCACCTTTGACTATTGTAATTGACTAAATATGTAAAAGCCCATGTAGGGCGTATATAATACAATAAATAAATAAAATAGTGACTTACGCATAGTTTTTATCAATAAATTTAAGCAATAAACATGTTTATTATTACTGATCCTAATATTTATTATATTAAATGACAAAGATTAATCATAGATATGAGAAAAATGTCTAATTTAAAATGGGAGTAAAATATACTTTTTGCTTCCATTAATGAGTTAAGGTAGAACGCTTCCATTCTAGGGTACAGGAAAGGAAGAACTGTGGAGTAAATGGTGTTGAAGATACCCATGTGATAGGAGGGTGGAAACACAAAGCTCAGGAAATCGTTCCGTAGTCAAAGTGTAAAGCAAAATAATGAGAGAAATGTGGAAAATATCAACCGTGCACAAAAGCTTGACGTGTCTCCGGATGTGCATTATTATTTCGATATTTTTTTTCAAAGCCTCCTTAAAAGTTGTACATCAACATATTACAGAGATTACAGATGGACACATTACAGTAAATGAGAAATGGTAAAAAATATACGTAGAAAAGTATTAGGAATAATAAATAGTAGAAGAAGACTGAAAGGTTGATAGAAAAAGTATAAATAGTCGTAGAGGGCAGTTTTACAACTATTTTGTGACATGGGTCTAAAGATTTTCACTAAGTGAATCGCGTTTGTAAATGACATTGAAAATGTCAACGGTTAAAGCAGCATCGTTGAGCAGGTGGGTCGCTCTGCTGATTCTCGTGTTCGCGTGAACAGAAGTTCCCACTTTCGGAGTGGGAACAAAATCCGCCTCAAAAATATTTGTCGGCGGATTCTAAATGGATATAGGAATGGATAATATGTATATTCTCTCATACGAGTATAAAGATAACGCTAAACCTTTTTGCACTCTTTCTATTTCGAGAGTTTTTGCACTCTTTCTATTAGTGCCGAAGAGATGAATGAATCACTTGCCATTAAAATACTGATAGAACGCACTCGGCAAACCCACATGGTATTTGTTTAACATAAAAACTAGTGGTATTCCTTGCCTTTTAAGGGCCTCAGACCAGAGATAGCTAGCAAATTCAAAAAGGTGCGCACTTGCGATTTGAATAGGATCAGCAGTACCATTATACTTAGTATCTACGAGCTCTGTACAGTACGCATAGCGTCTGAGAACCTAATGCCCAACCCGAACACGGTTCGGAGTCGGGGCGTTGGCCGATCTTATGGTGACTATAAATCGGCCAATTACACGATCGACTAAGAACTACAAGCTGGCGATGCCATTTTAGCTAAAATCTATCGATCTACCGATGTTCACAGAAAGTCTACAGACATTTGTAATATTATTGACACAATTCGCTTCTCACTAGGTACTCATAATACCGGAAATCGATAATAGGTATCTATAAAATAATAATTACCAAATCACCCATCCTTTGTTTCTTGAACTTCACAATAAAAAAAATCTTATCGCATGTTTGTGTTTTTTAAAATATTAAAAAAAAATGACGAATTTCAATTTGATTGTCCCCACCGCTTGTCTATTGCTATTGCGCCTGTTGTAGCTACGTATTTTATTTTTACATACAGCCTGAGTCAGATTGCAGTGCAAAAAAATATAACAACTTGCCCCGATTATACATGAAAAACGGTACTATACAAATTATCCAATTATTATTATTGTTAGTCAAATATTCATAATGCATATTTGGGTATTTATTTGTTGGTTAGTTGCATATTTGAGTCTTTTTTCGTCAATACATTTCAGTCGTGTTTTATTCTTCGCGCAGCACATCCGCCAGGATCGCCTGCCGAACCAATAGTGAAGATTAGTGGAGGCCGGTTTGTGCGAGTTCGACCAACTAGTTTGAAGGTTGGGCAAACCAGTTTGCTACCGGAGCGATCTCGGGCCAACTCGCCAAACTCGAGTCAACGTTGGCTCAACGCGTACGAACTACCCCTCTACACAATCGCCTAAATGTTCGAGTTGGGAGGTTGGGCGATAGTGTAGTCGTATCATAAGGTAGTCACGGAATCTTACACCGATTTTGTCGATGGATGGCTTGTTAGAAACGTTCCTTCCGTAAGTACGTCGTATTCAGACACGATTGGAAATTTGACATTAATTAAGAACGTTATTGTTTCTCTAAAGGGAAACTCTCTTCGGTATTATATTTGGAAAGTAATTCACAACGACATTTAAAATTCGTGTAATAATTGACATGAAACCCTTTTCCTCTGGGCTTAGTGGATAGATAATTGAAATTATTTATTTCCAAGAAAAGTTGTATTACTGAGACGCTCAATTAATTTCCTTTGAAGAACAAATTTCAATGTAATGTAACCTTTTGGTTCTGATAATATCGTAGGGTGGTGTAAATTCTATCTTTCAATAACAAACAGGGCTTATTCATATGAGTATTAAGTTTTCAAGCCTTTTTGAAACAAAATAAATTCATGTTAACAAATGAATTAAAAATTACTTTTTAACAAATTTTTTTACGAAAAAGTAATTTTTACGTTTCAAAATTTTTAAAGTTAACATACCTTTAGAGCACATAAATCACTTATTGTTAATGAATATTTGAAATATTCCAACTTTAGAAACAGACGGAAAATTGACGACCTAACCTTTCCATTATAATTATTAAATTGTAAATTCGATTGTTCTGAACTCCTGCATTTAATCATCCTATACATACCTAAACGAACTACAAGACAAACATTAACATTTTACATATGTATATCCCGTTCCAACTATAGTTTGTATTCCCCAATTCAACACTTACACAGTCTTTGTAACAAATACTTAAATGATATGGATGTATTTGACAATAATTTAAACTTTTTTTACATTATTTACTTATTTGTTATTAATGTTAATATAGACTTTGTGGATATCGTACAATATTATCTATTTTTTCTGTTCCTTTATATTTATGTGTATGTTTAGCTTGGGTGCAGTTTTTCTTTGTTCTTATTTCAAGTGTAATTAAATTTTGTGCATGTTTTCTATTTGATTTAAAAATGATGTACTTTATGTAAAAAGCCCTTTGGGCGTTTAAGTAATAAAATTAAAAGTAAATAAAATGACCTCCACCAACTCTGCCTCACCAGACGCAGAAGAAGATTATCACCCATTAATGACCAACAAAACTTAGATAGATAAAGAAACGGAGAATTGTTTTTTTTTCTCATTATTGTTAGCTTAAAATTTGTCCTGACGAAGGAAGAATTTTTCCGGAACCGATCGATAGAACAAGTATAAATAATACATTTCTACAGCGTCTGAATTTCACTTCTTAACCAAAATAATATCCTTGACATCTGATGTATTCATTTTTCATTCCTCGATGGTGGTCACTTCAAAATGAATCGATATTTTATGGAAAAAATATGCCGGGAAACTTGAGAAATTGTCAAGACGTCGGCGGAGTTTGCTTCTTCAACAACAAGAAGAAATTCTTGATCCCGTTATGAAGATATTCGCAGAATGGAAAATATTAGCTCCACTTTCCGCAGAAATTTTTCAATATTTTCATCACGTTCGCACGAATATCTTTTAAAGATATTTTCACTGTGAGAAATATATATTGTTGTTTATCTTTATTTTTTTTATTGTATAATATTAATTATATACAGTGGGAACTTATACCCGCTAAGCCACTGCAAGTAGCTTGTCAGCAGGAGTTTATTTCAACAATATTATATAATATAACAATAAATTACAATCATCATACAAATGTAGGGCAAAATTATTATATTTAGGCGCATGCATGTTGTGATCAATGTACATAAGTGAAAAAAAAAATTATAAAGAAAAAATAATGGAAAAAGCATTACAGTTTTATTATTTTTATTATTTACATAACGCGACATGAAATAAACAAGAGCTACAGAAAAAAAAACATCACATACATAAAACAAGAATGAAGCAATGACAAAAAGAAGACAAACATATACATTTGAGAGAAGATTCAAGTCAAAGACTAAACATAGTTTTTTAACAAAAAATTTTTTTTTTAATTTTTTAATATTATTATCTATTTTTAATTTTTTAAATTTTTTTATTTTATTTTTTATTTTATTTATTATTTTTTTTTATGGCCCTGAGAAGGGCCGTTTGTTATACGCACGATGGTATCAAGTGAAGAGTGTGTAGTCGTAAATAAACAGTTTTAGTATATATTAATTGATAAACTAAAGTTCTTTAAAACTTAAGACAAGATTTTTGTGCATAGTGCAAAGGGTAACAATTATTATTTTTATAAACAATAATTATTAATCTAAAACACTCATCCAAATTGAAAAAACCTTCCGAGCAAAGATAAATGTCGCCGGCAGGACTCGGCTGGTCAAACCCGCCAAGTTAATCAATATATACTAGCAACCCATTCACTCAATTACTGTTTTTTATTATATTTTCACCTCGTAAATATATAAAAAAAATATACATTTATATCGGGTTTGCGATAAGCCGACGTAGCTCAACGGTAGAGCATCTAACCGGACATTAGAAGGGTGCGGTTCGAGTCCTGCCGGTGACATTTATCTTTGCTCGGAAGGTTTTTTCAATTTGGATGAGTGTTTTAGATTAATAATTATTGTTTATAAAAATAATAGTTTTAGTATAGTTCATGATTTTAGACATTCTAAATAGTAATCTTCGAGTACTAATTTCGTAAAGCCCTACAAAAATCATTCAGACTGCTGCCAAAAATTTCAAGGCCCTGGCCTGAGTAAACAAATCTCGACGTTCTAGAGAGTGGTGAATGGTACCAATAATTAGTAGAGCAGAGTCTACGGCAAGGAATGTTGAACTGAATGAGTTGCAAAAAGAAGGGAGTCAATAATATAATTAATTATTTTAAAAATGCAAATAAGATCAAAGTCTTTCCTACACTTTTCTAATGTAGAAATTTTTATGGTTTATTTAATTTCATCATAGGAGTAATCGCCTCTTTCTTGCCCTAATGTCTATGCAATTCCACGTAAGAAGCGATGTTGTACAGATTCAAAGTGATGAATATGAACAGCATAGAAAGGAGACCAAATGACACCGGCATATTCAAGACGAGGGCGAACTAGTGAGCAGTAGAGGGTTTTTAGAGGATTTATAGAGTTTTATATTGTTTTTAGGGTATCTTATGAAATACATTCTCTAAACTACTGAAAACTTATTTTTGATTTACATTTTTTCGAATGTTAGCAGGAAAATGATTGATTGCTCTGCCATAAATGTAATTTAAAAGCATAATTACACAAACGTACCTAATCTGCAGGTTGTCCGTTTTTGACAGAATCGAGTATTTTTTCAGTTTTCAAAATGCTCAAGATTGGAGTCTACTACCAAACTATACAGTTACACATGTTAAAGATATTCATTTACAATTTTTTAACAGAGCCCTCTAATAAATAAAAAAGACGTTCTTGAGTTACGTTTTACGTTATGTAGGAAGAGCCTGGATAGATTTCCTCTCATTTCTTATAATCTGTAATGAGCACAGATGAACTAGAGGTTTTTCTGAAACGAAAAATTCCTGTTAGAATTTGGAACACCTGCAATTAATATAAACTGTATTAATATATAAAACGTGTACTAAAATGATTTTTTTTATTTAACAGTTACTTTGTTTAAAACAAAGTAGTTAAATCAAAATCTAACTCTGATGGATTCCGACATATTCTTTGATACATGTAGTGCTTTTAAAAGAGAATTGGAAGCTGTTTTCATATAATAATATTAAACAAACAAAATCCAACAAACAGTGTTTGGACATTATGTGCTTTTTTATTGTTCCCTTGCATGGCAATATTTTAAATTTAATCATTATTTTTTCCCTTACATTCATGTAAGTATTATTTGTAAAGTTTGTTACCTTCTGTTACTCTATTATTTAGAAATTGTACACCTTTTCATAAATTTTCTGTGTAACACAATCTTAAATTCATTAACTTGTGTAAATATTATTTTTAATGATTATTTATTTATTTATCTTTATCACATTAATCAGTGAGAAATAGGTTAGGATACAGGCGAGTTCTCCAAATATTTCTATGTTGTTTCAATATTACTACTGTCTGTATCTGTATTTTCTCCATAAATAATACAAAAAAAACACTCTTTTTAATATGTAAATATCTACGTGTTTCAGAAGCGAAGCTCCCCTCAAAATGTTAAACCGACAATTTTTATTTTATACTGCATACGATTTCAGAAGTATATAGCAAAAAACAAGAGTAACCTTTTGGAAAAACCAAAGCTAGCGTATTTAAATGTCTCATGAAGATGACGTGGGTTCATAAAATGACGGTGGAAAGTTTAGTATAAATTTTCCATGAAAAGTGTTCGGAATTCTTCATAAATTGGACTGAATATTTTTTTTACACCATGCAGATGATCAGGTGATGGCAGCGGCTATTGTACTGAAAGCATGCAGTCTGAGGGGAGGTCATATGGAGGAATTATAAATTCGGTGGCAGCCTGTACTAAGCAGATACGACATCATCTCCATCTTTATTTTGCGGTCTTTGGTTAAAAACCGTTTAAGAAAATGTTTCATACATCTATTTTACAATTTCACGGGACTATAACTATATTTTATTGGGTAATTCGCGTATTTCCATCCGTGCCCGAGGCGCACAAACACCCAAAATCAGATCATTAAATGATTTATTCAATTCTTTTGTATTTTGGCGAGGCTAAAAAAAACACGTTTTATTTATTTGGTGAATCCCAACAAAGCTTAGATATCGGCCACGAAAGATAAATATAAATTTTAACGATTTCGTTTAACGGCTTCGAGGGCAAACCTTCCCGTTTATCGCCGCCATAAAGACACCTTCCATGTCTGTTGGATTCGTGGATACTATGCCTTCGTAAACACGACCTAATCAACGCTGAACTAATAACAATCTTCATTTATGATCATAAAAACCTCATTACCTTCTGACACGGGAGACCATTTGGCGCGTAATGAAAACCTAATGTTTCCTTAGGTAATATTATTAATATTATATGTAGGCCTCTAGAGATGAAATATACACGCCTTTGATATATAGTAGGTACTGCCGCTAAATGCGCCTACTTTCTTACTAATTTCAAGGAACTTGGTTTAGGTTGGTAATAATAATAATAATAAAAATTGGATGGTTTGTATAGCGCCGTTTTTGTGAAAAATCACCTCAAGGGCGTTGTACAAATATTACTTGCTGTTCTTTATCTGTATATGTACAAACAGATACATAAAAAACGTACTTACCTGGCATATTTTTACAGTTGCTATTTTATTCTCCTTTTCTATTGATGTTACATTTATTAGAAGATTGGTGGCACAAGATGTGTTGGTGCTTATTTGAAATATTTAGGGCTGGAGAATATTTATATTTGGTAGTATTAATTCCTGGTGGAACTCCATTTGATTTGAGATTACGATCAGAAAAACTTTCCTTTGTTTTTGACTGGACCGGTTTCACCATGCAGCAGAGATCTTCAGACTGGTAAATGTTCACGTAACTCCGGGGTGCTTAATAATAATAATATTTATAATTTCTTCAAAAGATTGGTATTTATTTTGTGGCGACATTTTTAATAAATGAATTAAAAATTACTTTGTAATGTATTAAATATATTATTCTATATATTCCTGATGAGAAAAACAGCGTTTTAGAAACATGTTGATATGTACATATTAATAAAGTGGTGATTACAAAGTAATTTTTATGTCACTTATTTAATAAAAATATTTATTTATAAGAAATATAAATACTTAACAAAAAATGTTAAAAAAATCTTTGACAAATTTAGTTCATATTAAGTGCTGATATATAAATATAGAAGAAAAGAAAATAAAAAGTTTTGACGTAGCATGAACATGTATATAGAAAGATAGAAAAAAAACACAGTATAATAATTAAGTATAAAGGAATGTGAAAAATAATACAGATCAATCGATTACGTATACCAGATAATTTAAATATAGTATATTAATGAATAAAGAATTATAGTTGCGTATAAAGAGAGATGAAAAAAAAACATTATAAAAACAGTATTACTAAGTGACAAATCACCATTGCTGAAAATTTTAATAACGTATTAGTAGATAAAATTATAGAATCATCTGGTAATAACGAGAACATTGCTTATATAGACACATCATTTCATATACATTCTAATAACAATTCAACTAACTCTATTTAATAATTTTCACTTGTCACAATAAAGAAAATTGTAAAATGCAACGATGGTCTCAAAGCATCAAATAGTTACCTTCTGGGAGAAGGGTTAGTTTCAGTTTGAGAAAATAAATTTAATAAGTTTCTCCGGTTCAAATACAACAATAATTATCACTGTGCACTCCAATCTTTGAAACTGTGGCGAACCGTAGCCGACACTATATTCCCGTATAAAATCTTAAATAATGAAATAGACTGCATTGAACTCTTAAATTAAACTTCACATACCATCGAAACGTACCACACCAAACTATTTCACACATTTAACAACAAAACAAACGCTGCAGCAAATTAACCAATTTCCAGTGTTCTCCAAATATTTAATAATCTTTGTCCCAACCTAAATCTCGACAAATGTTTTGACTCCCTACCGTCATTTAAGAAAAATATTACTCGTAACATCAATGCGCAATCACAACCCTCCAGTACATAGCACTATTCATATGTATAGATATACATACACGCTCACAAATACTTATACAATATACCCTTTTTTCATATACTTTTTTTAACTTTACCATGTATCATTCCCGAGCATCGTACTAACCCCGCACGGCAGATATTACATGGAGACATATCATTTGTACCGATCCTTGTAATAATTTCCTAAAACCCTTTAATTTGTACACAACTCATCTTATACATGTACTGTTTGTTACTAAAATAAAATAAAAAATAAATCTTAATAATGATGATAAAAAAAACTGTACATTAACCGCCCGTCCTTTGGGTTATTATTCCATAAGTATGTAAAAAAACATTTTATTAGATTACGCAATAATACGTGTTTACAAAATACCAACTTGTATGGGAGGAACGAAAATACCGGAACACACCCGTTAGCTTCGGCTGACCTCGAAATACGAGACGGGATGACGCAGGAACAAACTTGACGTATACGAATGTTTTGTGGGTTTCGGGTATAGTTTTTTTGTACCTGAACGTAAGGTATACGGCTTGTTGCGTTCGGGCGATAATATAGCGGCCGTATCACGTACGTTCGTATGGGCAGGGCGGTAAAAAACATTACCTTGCGTACGCCATCAACATATTATTATTTGATCCTACAAAGCGCTTTGAGCTTTCGCTGGGAGCGAGATAGAGCGTATCACATCGGCAATAAATCCAAGAGCGTAACACCGTTCGGGAAATTCTCCGCGGAGATTTCCGCTCGGAATGCATATTGAATGGAGTGGAACATTTGTCGGGGGTTTTAGCCCCATGAGAATGCATTGTTTTAAAGGAAATTTGTGGCTTGATTTTTTACAATTTATTAAAATGTCTCCTTCATTTTTATTTATTTTTTCTAATTAAGGTTGCGACTTGTTGCTTTGTTAAATTACCTCTATTATTATTATTATTATTATTTATTGAGTTATTTAATATAAACTGGTTACGTTTCATTGTTTACAGTAAGCATAACAATTATTTTTAAATATTCCTTCATTTTTTAAACTTTCAGTCATCTCGTCATACATTTTCAGTCCTCTATACATTAAGCAGTTCTGTGATTCTGTTTTTCTCATATGCGGTAATCTAATTATATTTACATTCCTGGTTTCATAATTATGTACATTTCTACTAAAAACACATTTATACATTAACTATTTTGGTATTTGTTTATTCAAAATTTAATGTATAAAAATTAACACATTGTACAGCAGTCTCTTTTTATTGTAATCCAATCAAACTCTTCTCTCATTTGATTGATTCTTGTATATTTGCCTTTCTTAGTATACATCTCATGGCTCTGTTTTAGATAATTTATAGCTTGTTTAGATTTTCTTCATTGACTAAATATAATATCGATATCTTAGTTCAATAGTGAAATAACTCAAAATTTCTGGATTTTGAGTTAATGATGAAAAATGGTAAAGAAACTCCCCCTTCCCATATTTCAATAAAAAAATAAGTCTAATTAATCCTAATTACGTAGTCAGATAATTCTTTATGGAATTATAATGAAATCAGAACATTCTTTGACGGCCTCCATGGTCGAGGGGTAATGCTCTCGACTACGAATCGGAAGGTCGCGGGTTCAAATCCCGGCGTGCGCAACTAAATTTTATTTAATTAAGTTGTGCTGTTTCACAATTAATTAATTAAAAAATAATAATGTATGGTATATTTGCGCACGTTCCAGAGTGGAAGATACTTTCAGTATCGCCCTGGTGAAATACCACCATTCAGAATTGAAACGTTGCTTGAAATGGCTTTCAGCCGTGTTTGGTGACCAGATCTGAATAGCCAGGCATTTCCCC
Source organism: Halesus radiatus (assembly GCA_022606495.2). Classification (NCBI taxonomy): domain Eukaryota; kingdom Metazoa; phylum Arthropoda; class Insecta; order Trichoptera; family Limnephilidae; genus Halesus; species Halesus radiatus. The sequence goes on along the minus strand of JAHDVE020010537.1, from coordinate 37,223 downwards.
ACCTTCCTCTTCCCCTTCTCCTTCCCTTCCCCTATACCTTCAGCCTCACAACATTTCCCAATTGGGGATGCCATGGTCTCACTGTCTCCAGACGGTTGGGAGCAGTTGAGACTCTTGTGGGGTATTCATATAAAAAAAAATTCTTAGTTCAATGGAGAAACATGTCAAATGTTTCCATTTGGAACTAAATAAATGTACCCATTTACACCTATGATATGATAGGTTGATACATTACTTACATGTTGCATCTATTGTTATGTTATAGGTGGACAAAATAACTTCGGAGCGACGTCTTTGTGAACAATTTTCATATCTAGTTTTCTCAAATTGACGTATTTTGAGTTAGTTCCCTATCGAACTAAGGTATCGATATCATAGAGTAATAGTTCAAATGTGGATCAACTATGGTTTTATAAATTAGCTCTGTGGTGTTTCGATTTAGATTATTTAATAGTATTATACCAGTAGCGTTCAGCACATATAGGCTGAAAAGCTGTGCCTTCCCTGATTACTAATAAAATGCTTTTTTTTTTACAACTATTTGTTCTAAGATTTAGAGATTTTAGAGTAGAACATTATAGTTCTACCCTTTTTGCCAAGAAATTGTTTCAACTTTTCTTGTACGTGACAGCCTCGTAACCTAAAATTATTGCGGTTATTTTATGCTATTTTTACACCGGGAAAATTAAGAACTTCCCAATATTTCCAAGATAAACTAAGAGCGATTATAAAAACCAGCCGGCAGCCACGAGGGCGCCTAGACTAAGACTCACAAAATAAAATCAATTGCGGATGCCATAGTCTCATTGGCTCCAGGCGGTTGAGACCAGTTGAAACTCTTGAGTGGTATGACATAAAAAAAAGTTTTTTGGCGATCCGCCTCTCTGTTCACCCCTTTAGATAAACGGCGTGATGGTTAGTTAGCAAGTTAGTTAGCAATATGATTAAAAAAATCCAAAATACTGTCGCCTTTGAAAGTAAAACGCTTCGAACGTATTCATCAACCGAATCCAATTTTGGAGTTGAGGGTATGCTACGATAATGCCTAGAGGCAACTTCCACAACTTCCTGGACTCTGCATTGCCACTGAAATGCTTTCCGAAGGGAGGGTGTTCTCATTTCCTGTTTTATTTCATCACAAACTCATCAGCTTTTGGGGAAGGAATTTTAATTCAATAAACCCCATCCCCATTGTCATAGCATATTAGTAGCACAGAACTTAGGATTACTAAAGCATTCATTTTTTTAAATGTATTTGTAATTTAACTTAGATTTATATTAAACTAGCTGATATGTACCCGGCCTTGCTCTGGTTTTTTTTTTTTTTTTTAATAAAAATATGAAGTTGTGAATTTTTGCTTGTCGTTTGGGTGCTATAATTGATTTGACACCGAAAATAATGCCTTGTGACGGATATTACTATCTCTAAGCAAAGAAACAATTTGAAAAAATTATTTTATTCCAAACGTTTATTTTTTCAAACTATATCTAAATAATAAAGTTCTTTGGTAGGTACCCTATTGCTCTTTTCCATTTTGAAAATATTGTTCCCAAATAAACCTTCTTCTTTTGAATATGTAATCTGTGGCTAACCAGAGTGGTATATCTACGGGCTAACCTAAATATAACATGGCGGGTTCAATGTTTTTCAGACTAATTTTAAAACGTTATAGCAACAGTTTTATATATTGGATTTCATTTAAACTGCTCTCTAAACCTTCCTGGCACTAATAAGAATAAACTTTGCTCTTTTAGGATAAACCATTACACTAATTATCGAGAAAATCGAGGAGAGATAGAAAGACAAACAGTCATTTTTATATGTAAAGATTTATGTCATATTCATTATTGCTCCACCCACTGTTTAATATATTTTTTTATCCCCAGCATCGTTACGATATTTGCATAAAATGCTAATTTCTAGAGATGCGACTTAATAAATAAGTAATGAAATAAATAAGAATTAACTGAATAAACTCAAAATACGTGTAAAATAAGATAGATTCGACTCACTGCTGCGAACGAATCTGCTCGTATCCACAGTTCTCATATGTACTGGTCAATGTTTTTTACGTAATACGTCAACGTTTGGAATGACAGACCGGTGCTGTGAGGCGTTTAGTATTGCGACAAGTGGGCGGGCCAAAAGATTGAAATTCTGAAACTAACAGGGTTACGTGAATATACGACGCAATATTGCTATTAACGACGCACATTTGGCATTCGGATTTAATTTGCGCTCTAACTTAGGTGTTAATGTGAAAACTAACAGTAATTCGCAGTGAAGGCAAATGCCCTCTGTGAAATACACCAGAATGGTTTCAGAACAATCCGAAGAATGCCTTATACAGGGGCGGATTACCATAATAATATTTGGTTAATGAAAAACGTATATAGTGGTCATTTTGTGAAAAAAAAAACACCTCAAAGGCGTGGTGAAAAATGCTTTAATTAGGACTTGTGTCGTTTTTGGTTATGCTGAAATTTAATTACCGTTAGAACAAACACTGCGTCTTTAGCAGTCCATTGTGTTTAGAAACTCTAGTTTCCGATTCTAGCTTTTTTCAGATAGTCAATTCATCATTCCATTTTTAACAGTAACTTCGTACAAGAGGCTCTAAGGAAAGTAATTTCCCTCGGGGCCTATATCATCTTTGGGGATGATGGGTGAGGGGTCTTTTAGAGGATAGGAAGGAGTTAACTTGGGCCCTGACGAGATCCATTTTGTATGAGGTAGGAAACACAGACGCCAGCAGAACATTCCACAGCTGAGCTGTTGAACAAAATAAAGAGTCGTGGAAGTGACACGTTCTCGTGTATCAAATTTCAACCGTGTACAAATGTTAGGCGCGCATTTGGCGTGATTCACGACTGTGCACCGGTGCCGAAGGGATCAATGACGCTAGTTCCTCAGAGCATCTTCCATTAAAATACTGGTAGAACAAGGACAGCATTCCCACCTGACGACCGTGCTCGAAAGATTGCAATCCGTTTCTTAAGATAGGCAAATCTATCAATTGGACCGCCCGTTTCTGCACAGAGTCAAGGTTTTTTTTCAAATATTTTGTGGCTCCCAACCAGAAGTGACTACCAAATTCTACAGTGGGGCGCACTTGCGATTTGTACAGGGTTAGCAGCTTTGTACTATTAAAGTATCTGCGGGCTCTGTACAATACGCTCAGCTTCTGAGAGGCTAACTTTACTCTGGCTTCGATGGAGCCCCCATACTTGAGCTGGTCACTTAAGGTTACACCGAGCATATCAATTGAGAGCTTGTTGGGAAAATTGGTTCCATTAAAGGAGATTAGATTGTTGGGTTGAAATAGTTCAGCTTGAAACTGTTACCTCACTCAACCGAACTTTGCTTTTTTGCGCAGTGTCTGTAGTAGCCAGCGAAATGTTCATTTCTTGCCGGACCGTCAGAGAGCGGACTTTATTTATCGGTATCATATTTCGATTTCTAAGAACTTTTAATATCATTTATCTGTCTTTTTTAAATTTCTGTATGTTTTTAGCTGCTACCTTTTTATAACTACAAGATTCTACATGAATTTATTTGTAATCGTTAGATAGTGTCTCGGATATACCTATCCGATTTCTATTTATACGGTACATCTGTTGACTTAGGTAGGATATTGATTGAAAGGGTGCAAACGAAAACAAAAGATAAAATATGGGATGTGCAAGGTGCATTTATGAGCGGAAGGGGGTGTATGGATCAGATTTTCTCATTGCGTATGCTAACAGAGAAGTTTCTGGCAAAAACCAGAAACTCTTCTGTGCCTTTGTAGATCTACAAAAAGCGTACGACCGAGTTGATAGGAAAAAATTATGGAAGGTATTGTCCAAGTATGAAGTGAATACGAAACTCATACAGGCAATCGCGTCTCTGTACGAGGAAAGCGTTGCATGTGTTAGTGTAAACGGTGATTTTACGGAGTGGTTTGACATCACAAAAGGTGTTAAGCAAGGCTGCGTAATGTCACCGTAGTTATTTAATCTATACATGGATAATTGTGTGCAAGAATTGAAAGAGGTGGGCTTGGGCGCGGAAATGAGTAATCTGAAAGTGTGTTGCCTGTTGTATGCGGATGATGCGGTGCTGATTGCTAACAGTGTGGAAGATCTACAGTCCCTCGTATCTAGGATGAATGAAGTATGCATGAAGAACGAGCTAATGATGAATGTAAGTAAGTCTAAAGTCATGGTGTTTGAAAGAGAGATTGCGAAAACAGTGTGCAATATAGTTATGAATGACGAATACTTGGAGCAGGTTGATGAGTTTGTATATTTGGGAAGTATGTTTACGAGAGATGGAAAGACTGATAGGGATATTGAAAGAAGAGTGAATGCAGGAAACTCCATTAACGGAGGACTGAACGCGGTTGGCGCTAACAAAAGTTGTCCAAAGAAGCGAAGCTAGCAGTCCACAATGGAGTGCTGATACCAACCCTGATGTATGGCAGTGAGGCATGGAATTGGCAGAAGAAGGATGAAAGTAAACTGAATGCCGTAGAAATGAGATCTCGACGAATGTGTGGTAAAACCATGTATGATCGTGTGAAAAATATTGAAATTCGTAAAGAATGCAAGGCTGATGTAAGCGTAATGAGTAAGATTAAGAAAGGGACGCTTAGATGGTTTGGGCATGTGGAGCGAATGAACGAAGAAAGGAGTGTAAGAAGAATGTAAGACGCGAATGTGAATGGAAGAAGAAGCCGGGGACGCCCGAGGAAGACATGGGACGATCAAGTGAATCAAATACTTGAGTCGGGCCATGTCAGAAGTCGGAATAATAGAAGAGAATGTATGAGACGATGTATGAATGTGAATGAAGCAAGAGGTGTATGCCAAGATCGAGTTGTTTGGCGGTCCGTCCTCTCTGCCTACCCCTGCGGAGAAACTGCGTGATGGTTAGTTAGTTAGTTAGTTTATCTGTTGACTTTTTATGAATATAATAGATTAAATATAATATATTATATAGGTTTATAAGCTTCAATAAGTTATTTCAAAATATATAATAAATAAATACTTATTCTTAAAAGGCTTTATTCATATTTAGTAACTGTATAATGTGGCTTATATTGTATTTTTAATTGATACATTTTCTGTTATAATATAAAACTTTTTTTTTTTTACTTTTTGACATAATATTACATTTTTATATAATTAAATTAGATAACGATTTCTAATGTTATTACATTAGGATTAGTTGAATATCGTTATCACGAACAAACCAAACATAGTTTTAATTTACAGTGTATGTACCTTCATCCACTAAAAATCTATTTATCAAAACTAAAACAAGTATCCCGACTTTCGCTTGAACACATACTTTCTACCCCTTGCCCAAATTAACCTCTCACAAATTCCCAATGCGTGCCATACACCCAATAGCTCCTGACAGTAATGCTACGTTCAGGGGGTTCGGTTTTAGTGGAAGCGAGATAAATTGAACACCAAAAGTTGAACGAGAAATTGAAAGGCATGTTCCTACGTTTCAGTTTAACTTGAACCGATTACGTTATTCAAGGTGGCGTCCACTGAGGAGTGTGGAATGTCGAGATTCATTTTAATTCTGACTTACAGTATGTTGATTATGTATGCACAGAACTGTGTAATACAAAGGAGGAACTGTGTAATTAATACTTCAACTGAAATAAATGCATGAATACTCAAGAACTTATATTTAATTTTTATCTGTGTTTTCAATTTGTTCTATTTTCTTATTATTTGTCCATACTTGTCATTATTTTTAGTAGGTATATTGTTTATCACGAAGAGGGAAGCTTTGCTCCAGAAATCTGTAGATATTTACATAATAAATACAGTGGTGTTAAACATAGCAAAAAATATTGATTTAATAAATATGACTCCACAAAGTTACTTTACATCAATTGATGAAATTATTAATTTGTTGTTTTATCCCTCGATGGTTTTTGTAAAGATCTAGAAATTTAAACATAATGTCGTCCGACCATTGCAAACATTTCTTATTGAAGATTCCATTATATTATTATTGCACGCACAACCACTTGATGCCATCGGCATCAGTTCGATGTCAACTAAAACAATGATTTCTTTCCATTGGGTAACAATTATTTTTATAAACAATAATTATTAGCCTGAAACACTCATCCAAATTGAAAAAACCTTCCGAGAAAAGATAAATGTCACCGACAGGACTCGAACCTGCACCCTTCTGATTGCCGGTCAGATGCTCCTACCGTTGAGCTACGTCATCATTAATTGATAAACTAAAGTTTTTAAGACAAATTTTTGTGCATAGCGCAAAGGGTAACAATTATTTTTATAAACGATAATTATTAGCCTGAAACACTCATCCAAATTGAAAAAACCTTCCGAGAAAAGATAAATGTCGCCCACAGGACTCGAACCTGAACCCTTCTGATTGCCGGTCAGATGCTCTACCGTTGAGCTACGTCGGCTTATCGCAAACCCGCGAAGTTAATCAATATATAATAGTGTTTCATTCAATAATTACTGTTTTTATTATATTTCACCTGTAAATGGTAGAACATCTGACCGGCAATCAGAAGGGTGCAGGTTCGAGTCCTGTCGGCGACATTTATCTTTTCTCGGAAGGTTTTTTTCAATTTGGATGAGTGTTTCAGGAATTATTGTTTATAAAAATAATTGTTACCCTTTGCGCTATGCACAAAAATCTTTCCATTGGATTCAAAAGTTGTTCAACTCTGTTGAAAGCATGTTCACATGTGTCAATATGCTTTCAAGTGTCTTTCAGCTCAACTCGATTCCATTAAAACTAAACCGTCTGAACGAGGCATATTACTCGACACAGCAAAACGTATGGACCAACGGGCTAAGACCACAATATTGTCCGTTGTTTATTGAATCTATCAAACTGAGAGCGAATTCTGGTAAACAGCGGTCTCTAACTCTAACGTGTCATACCCACCCATATATAGTAAACATTCTGTTATGATCCTGTTACTAGACTAGACCTACGTATTGATTGATCGGCTAACTATACGTCTTTGTTTGGGGCGTCAGGAGGATCAGTAGATAAACACTTCATCTTCCTCATCTCTTATTGGATATTTGAGTTACCAAACAATCAAATTAATAATACACGATGACTGATGATAGCTATAATCTATTCATATGTAAACTAGTTGAATGCCCTTCAATAATGGCGGGAAAATGATATTCTGTTTATTTATAAACGTTTCTTAGGAATAATTTCTTCAAAAGATTGGTATTCACTTTGTGGCGTCATTATTAATAAATTAATTAAAAATTACTTCGTATTTTTCATTAATTACTTACCTACTTTAATCAATTTTTGTTTATGTTTATAATTTGTATATTCTTACATTATTGTGATCTATATTTATCATTTGTCCATACTTGACAATATTATTTTTTTGTATTCAATATATTCCTGATGAGGAAAGCATCGCTTTTGAAACACGTTAATATAATAATAATAATCGGACCATTTCTATAGCGCAGCTTTTGTGAATTGGTTTTACCGATAATAAATCAGTATTTTTAAAAACCCGTCCAAATTAGAATGTGGTGGAAGTGAATAAAATCATATAAATAAGTCGTCACAATGTGGATTAACCACAGTTTGAAAATGGCTTTAAATGCCGAAATAGCTGTCACAATAATAAGAACTAAAAATACTTGCATAACTTAATAATAACATTATTAAATTTGATTTATATTAAATTAAAAAAAAAAATAGTTAATATTGCATTTATTGTGAATACATTTGTTTTCAAAACTAATACAAAAACTAACATTTTATACTTCACTATGTGTAAAAAATAAAGTGTTTGCTTGAGTTTTAATAATGCCGTAAAGCACCATTGACGTTTCTCGATGAGTTAAAAAACAAGACAAAAAGTAGCTAATAATTAATAAAATAAGTTGGGTTTACAGAAATAAAGACTGTACCCAAGTAATACAAATTAATGCAATGGGTGCCTTTGTCTTTCTTTAACAAAATTGATTTAACCTTGGCTATGTGTTGGAGACACAGAGTATGAGGTCATCTTCCAATTCTAGTTAATTTCTAGTTTTCGTTCAAGTTTGTTTCTTTCGGTATGTTGAACTGCTTGGTCCAGAAAACAGGTCCACTATCCACATTCTGCCCCCACATTGATTCTTCTGGAAAGTTATCAACGAATTTGTCGACCAATTTATTTAAGGCTTCAATCGTCAGGCCAATACAAGGCACCAAATCGGGAAGTTGATCACTACTAATTTCATGTAATATGTTTTCTGTTGAGGGAAATGTGTCGAAAATTCTCTCACTCATACATCTAGACCAAAATTTAGGCTTTTTGGTTTATTATTCAAATAATTGAGATGATCAAATATGTCAGAAAGATGAGCCAGTTTTAACAGCCAGACAGGATTACAAAATACATCCGCAAATTATATATATTCTCTCTGTTTTTACATTAGTAGTTCAGCCTTAAGCTTGAGAACCTATGACAAAACTTTACTTCTGGAAAGCCATCTTACTTCAATACGAAAAAAAAGTTTTGCATGAATTGAACCCATTTCCTTGCAAATTTGTTTAAATTGACGAAATTGCAGTAGTTTACCTTTAATCGAATTCATCTCTTTTATTGTTGTTTTCAGTACTTCGCCAAAGTTGCGAGAGCTTGTCGGCGCCGGAAACATGTAGCATCAAATTTGACGTTAATGTCTTCAAACCTGCAACAAATCGACTATACTATTCTGTTATTGCCTTAGCGCCATTGCTGCACATGGCAATGTATTTGTATTAAGTAATATTTATATCTCGCGTATCCTCCATAAACATGTCGCGTATACATTCTCCAGTTGTACTGGAGGGAAGTGATTTGCAATATAATATATCTTATTCAATGCGAATGTCAGTAGCGTCCCTTACAAACGCCACAAATTGTGCACAACTCGAAATATTTGTGAAAATTTAAAGCCAATATTGACTGTTGCCCCTCAGAGCATGGTACACATAGGAAGGAAGGGACGCAAAAGTAAAAACGTTATAACTATCTCAATCGTCAGCCACGTGAATAAGGCGTGAATCTGGGTGCGCTATGTGAATGTTCTATGTTTATATCTTGTGTGCGCCTTATTGTTGCATTTCTAGTATCATGTACTTGTAGTCTTCTATTTTGTAGTAACTATCAGGTACAACAACACAAACTTTATCTATGTTACATTCTTGATGTACTTTTATTTCTGTACATACCACTACTGTCGGTAGATGGCGCTGCTCCCCAACTCAAACACGAGAAATCTTTCTCTATTCAATTGGGCACTTTTTGTTAAATAAATTTATACTTTTTTGTAATTTGATTTTAAGATATATCTGTAATATTAAATATTTTTTTATGTATTTACTCGTATATTAAATAAAAAAAATAATGCATTTCTGAGTTGTATTTAGTGGTTTTATATAATTTGATGCAGCTGAGCCCCATCCCGAAATTCCATATTCCAAATGAGAGTGGCATGAAGCATAATATACTCGTACTCTATTCAGATCCTCGGTTGAGAAGATATTTCGTAATTTTTTGAAGAAGTAGATGAGTGTTATTAGCTTTGTTGAAGTTCCGTTAATGTTTAAATCCCAGCGGAATTTATCATAAATATCCCAAGATATTAAATACTTTTAGCTTTGGTTAAATTATTTTGACATTCATGTAATTTGAGTGTGTGCTCATTCTTCACACTTAATATATAAATACTTGGTAATATGCAATCGTGTATCAGCGACATCGTAACATTTCATAGAAATACCACTCAAAGGCGCGTATCAATTCAAGTTAATCCTGTGCTACTAAATTCCAATCGTCTCAGTAATCCAAGTCGATGTGGTTAGGATCTTCTCAGTGCTGCATACCGAAATCCAAAGACATGGCCAATATTCTGAAAATGTTCAATTGTCTCTCATTTTAAATTCCGAATGATTGAGCGTCCAGTATGTTTACAGATCAATTTGTTATTGTCCATTCCTTCTGGCTTATATTTATAAATTCTGTCTTGTCCTGAGAAGCTATCGTGGCTTAAGCTCAGTTGTTTGAGGTTTAAACTTTAGAACAGAGGTTTCCAACTTATTTATCTCACAGCCTACTTTTGGTATATATTTTTCATCAGCGCCCCCCGCTTCTTCTTTTGCGACTGAGATATAATAACTCTCATTTCTGCGGTCTTCTCTATACCTCTACACGATCTTTTCATCATTCCTGTTTTCCATTATGATTTTTTTTTTAAATGCATATTATATATATTATATTATGAAGTACCTACATTAATGTTCACCTGACAACAGGTACCAAGAAACCTGATTAGGTGTTTACAACTTTATTTACTGTATTATAACACAGTAAAAAAATACTTAAAACTATTTATCGAAGAACGCAATCACTTTATGACTTCACATTATAATATAAAAGAAAGAAATTTTTATATTTATGCATTATCGACCGGTTTCGGTTGAACTCAGTCTTCATCAGGAACGTACATATTTAAACTAAATTAATATACAGAGATATCTCATAATGAAGATGGTGAAAGTGGTGGAAAGAGACAGTGTATCAGATTAGAACAGGACAGAGCATCAGAGAGGGAGTGGTAGATAGGTAAATAGAGGTGAAGGGGTAGGGGAGGGGAAGAAACATGACAAAACAATGAACATGATTGAAATCGGCCTTTGGGTTAATTATAATTGCTTATTAAAAAGAGGCAATTATTATTTTTATTTGATTTTGATATTTCTAATGCTTCTATGTTATTAAAGCGCAAACCTGTTCCATTTTCATGTATTACGATAAATATAATAATATGTTAATTCAGTTTATATGTGTACGTTCCTGATGAAGGTTGAGTTCAACTGAAATATAAATAAAATAAAATGGCTTAAATCAAAAAATTTCTATGAAAAACCAAAAAAAATAATAATTCACCCTTCTATAAATTAATAGAATAAATCAATTAATTTTATCATATAATATATCACCCATTTTGGGAATCTCTGTCTCTAGAACGATGAGGGATGGACCACGGCTCAATGATCCAACAAACTATCCAAAGTCAACTGACGTAGTGCTGTCAGCTACGAGAAACTATTAAAATTATTACTTTATTATGCAATTAGCACCATACATTCCGCAGGCATAGGCAGATAAGATGGGTTGCTACACACCACCCTATCTTTGTACACACTCGTTTGATTCACCCACATTAATGGAAAGTCTCAAAAAATATTTATTTTTTTACTTCAACCCTTGTAATGACCGGACTAACGTACTTTATTCACTTGATCCAGCCACATCCTGGTACACCCCCGACTTCTTATTCCATCCCTATACGTGCGTCATAATATATTAACCCTCTAGACACTCTTCTCTCCATTAATCTAAACCGGTGACTAAGAATTCGGAGGACAAATCGGGGGTTCAAATTTGATTTTATTAATTTGTGTTATGTCACAATTTATTTATTAAAATATTATATAGTATATTTATGGGACGTTCCAGAGTGGTAGATACTTTCAGTATCATCCTGGTGAAAGACCACCATTCAGAATCGAAACGTTTATTTGAAAGGTTATAGCCGTGTTTGGTGACATCTTCATCTGCCTTATCTCCCTCCCCTCCCCACTACCTTCAGCTTTTCAACATACTCCAATTGGGAATGGCATATTCTCACTGGCTCCAAACGGTTGGCAGTAGCGGGGAGTAGTAAAAAAACGTCGGCAATATCGCCCACCAGTAGGCGATTTAAGTCGTTTGTGGTGAAATCGAGAGTAAAAAGTTCTTTGGGTGCGATTATATATGATTTTGGGAGATAGGCATACTTTGTGGAATTATTTTATTATAAAAACTGCAGATAATTCACCGCTTATTTTGTCAAAATTTCAAAAGATTATGTGACATAGAAAAATATACGGCAATCATACTTACTACAAAGTGGTAACTTTTGATCTGAAACAATATAATGCTACCTTTCTTAACCATATTGACAACGCTACCTTACATTCATTGTCGGATGTCCTCATGTGTTATAAACACACTTATCCACCCCCCTGTTACCCATTTCCTTCCCCTCCCACTGCCTTTAGCCTCACAACATACTACAATTATGGATGCTACAGTCCCACTGGCTCTAGGTAGTTGGGACTCTTGAGCGGTATTAAAATACTCACATGAGAAGTACCTATACACTTTAATAATATATATGTAGGTCCTCGATCTGGTCTCCCCATTTTAAAATACATTCAGATTCAATCGAAAAAATTCAACACAAATTCCTAAGACACATTAATTTTAAACTCGGTATTCCCATTGAAAGCATCAGCTATAATTACTTGATGAAATTTAACTAAATCTCACAGAGCGAAGAATTATTTCCGACTTGACATATTTTCAAAATTATAAATAGTAGTATAGACAGCCCTGATCTAATTAAAATAATTCAATTTCATACACCTACGAGAGCTACTCGTTTCAAAATCCTGTTTAAATATAACAACACCAGGACTGAGTATCACAAATACTCGCTTGTACCTAGATCACATGAAGTTAGTAATAGATAGGCAGATCTAGCGGATCTATTTAACTGGACGGAAGGTAAGTACAATAAGGCTATACTATCATATTTTTTCAATTATTATTAATTTATAATATGTTCGAAAGATTGGTATTCACTTTGTGGCGTCATTATTAATAAATGAAATAAACATAACTTTTTAATCACCACTTTATTAATATATTCATATCAACATGTTTCGAAAGCGAAGTTTTCCTCATCAGGAATATACAGAATAAAATTAATATAATAATACTTCTTTACATCCCTAATGAGGAAAGCTTCGCTTTCGAAATATGTTGATATATGTGGTGATTTCTAAGTAATTTTTAATTAATTTATTATTAATTTAACCCCAGTTTACTGTATGTTCTATATGTCGACATATATTTTATTTTTTCATCCTTCATAACCTTTTAATAATAACTTTTTAAACTTATTTGTGCTATATTCTTATGCTTCTAGTTAACTTTGACATGCAATTATTGTTTGCGGTATTTTAACCCATAAGCGACAATGCATGCGATCCGCAGCTTATGGGTTAATACCCTTGATATTAAATAAAATCAAATATCAAGTATTGCATCTTTATCTCAAAATTCAATCACCTTTTTGCCACACTCAAATATTACGCGAGATATTGCAAAATTCTTCATGCCACAATGGTTAAACCACTTACCACGACGAAATAACAAAATGTTACGCAATGAAAACTAGATATTTCATCTCACGGAAATTCATCTGAAACTGGAATTCACCTAGAGGATATAAAGTAAGCAAATTTATAATAAACAGTACCAGGAATGAAATTCCTACCATGTTATCAAGTGAAACAGTACCGCTATACTGTATACTGGATAATACTGGCTTACAATACTCACTACCAAACGAAAACTGGAGCTAGAATTGAGTTAAAAGTTTCCCAGCACATTGTAACACCGGCGTATTTTACGACTGGCAATGAAGGAAAATGGGTTTTTCCTAAACTTTAATTATTTTTGAAACACGTAACATGATTTCGAAAAACAACATATGACAGAGATCAGAAGTTGAGCACGGCGAGCGCCGGATTAAAATCAGACAATTTAGAATTTAGACCTACAAGTTTTAATCTGAATGATCAAATTTAAATATTGTTAGTTTTGTAACTTCTGCTTCGGGATGTTTGGTAATCTTATTCGGAATTATTTAGAAAGAAAATCCAACGTGGAACTTAGGAAATGTACAAATTATTCTACTTCCCCTAAAATGGTACAATCAGGAAGCTCATTAAGTCAACGGATAAATAAGTTAATTTACGAAAACGGTTTGGAGATTGACTTGGGTTTTGTATAATTGTTTTTTTGATTCTGAACACTGTTTCTCGTGAGTAATTATCAGGTATGGTGACTAACTATTTGGATCGAAGGTTGCTTCTATCACGATCCTCCCATGAAGAGTCGTGGCGAACTCAGTGGCTGACCTCGAACGTGAAAAACAAGCACCTTGTTGTAAACCTTACTATTTAATTCCTCGGAAGATCTGGACCTTATTAAACGGCGTCCGGTGCAGTCACATCCTGATGATGCATAAATGGAGACCAAAGGATTCCGAACTGTGTGAATGTGGACATAGTAGACATATTCAAACAAGATAACACATCGTAGAAGAATGTCCCCTTCATCAGTTTCCCTATGGCACATCTGTGTTGAACCAAGTCACTCCCGATGCCGTCGACTGACTGAATAACCTCAGCATCCCACTATGACCTCTACCAACTCTCCTCCACCATACGAAGAAGAAGAAGGAATTATCATTTGTTTTAGGTAGACTAAAAAAAATTCAATTAAAAAAGAGACCTAACTGCCTACGGTTTAAAAAAATAATATTGTGTTCTTTTTTTAAATTTTTTTTTTATATGAATACCGCACAAGAGTCCCAAACTGCTCCCAACCGTATGGAGCTAGTGAAACTATGGCATTCCCAATTGGGGAATGTTGTGAGGCTGAAGGTATTGGGGAGAGGAAGGAGAAGGGGGAGAGGAAGGAGAAGGGGGAGAGGAAGGTGCGGATAAGGGAAAAAACCTGGCTATTCAGATCTGGTCACCAAACACGGCTAAAAGCCATTTCTGAATGGTGGTCTTTCACCAGGGCGATACTGAGAGTATCTTCCACTCTGGAACGTGCGCAAATATACTATATATTATTTTTAAATGAATTAATTGTGAAACAACACAAATTAATTAAACAAAAATTACTTGCGCACGCCGGGATTTGAACCCGCGACCTTCGGATTCGTAGTCGAGATCCTTACCCCTCGACCATGGAGGCCGTTCTATGTTTATTATTTGTCTATACTTGACATTATTATTTTTTATTATTCTATATATTCCTGATGAGGAAAGCATCGCTTTCGAAACATGTTGAGATATTTATATTAATAATGTGGTGAATACAAAGCAATTCTTAATTCTTTTAATAATAATGACGCCACAAAGCGAATACCAATCTTTTGAAGAAATTATAAACTTATTATTCTTCATTTTAAATGAAAACCCGATAAACTGTCAGAGCAGTTCGTCAGCAGGATAATTTAAACAATTTTATTATTAATAATAATAAAAATAATAAATGGATTATTTTTATAGCGCCGTTTTCGTGAGAAAATCACCACAAAGGCGCTTAACAACATAATTTATCTAACCTATACCTTATCACTTAGACTTATATATAATAATTTACATATTAGATTTATTACTAATGGCTTACAGCTAAGATTTATAACTAGAAAATGCCTAATTCAGACATTTAATTAGTGACTTACATCAAGACTTATATAAATAGCGACTTACAACTTAGACCTGTAGCTAGTGACTTAAAACTAGTGATAGAGGCTTACAACTAACATATTTACATTTCAGACTAAATTATGTACAAAATGTTACTATTTACAAAATCAGAGGAGATTACAGATTAAGGCATATAAATGGAATGGTAAATTACAATAGAATATGTAGAAAATAACGGTAGAAAAATAAACATCCACAGACAATTATACTCAAATGAAGCAATGACATTATGATATTACGTTAGAATGCTTAATAAATTAAGTAATACGGAACTCCAGTCCAATTTCTTAATTATTATTTTTTTATAACGTTCATACTATATTTCCTTTCTTTATAAAGTTAGTTTTAAAATCTATTTTTTAAAGCCCGCCAAAACGTTGCAAATCTATGGCCGGTCGGTTTTGAGGTTAGAATGTCAAATGTCAAAACAAGGAAAAGCTTTACTGGAAATAATTTTATATTTTACTGCTAGTAAACCATAACTAAACATAAGAAATAACATTAAGTACCTTTTTAGAAACTTTAACTCAAAGAATAATAATAGTATTGAGCATTAACATTATTAAAATATCCACATTGACAATTGGTTTGTTCAAGTATACTCCAATTTCTGTTATTTATAACAGTTTGTTTTATATTGAACAACAGTTATAGAGCATAGTCACGAAAATTAAGTTTATATTTCACCATAGCTAAAAAAATACATATTTAAAATACAATACATCGAAACATAAAAATTTCAATACTAATCTGAAAACAGAATACACACGTGATATCAGATTTTACCAATACAATAGTACCAATATAACAAGGTCTTTTGTGTTTTGATGAGATGATAATTTATTCACTTTTAAACAACGAATTATAAATTTTATCTATATTTAAATATAATAAAAGTTATATATTCAGAATCTGCGTTTACTGATTTATATGAATATATATTTTTAAAGTCATAATATTTTTCAATGGAGTTCCTTATTGTAGGTATATCTGAAATGTTATACGAGCACTAACTAACTTACCATGACGCCGTTTCTCCACAGTGGTAGGCAGAGAGGACGGACCACCAAACAACTCGATCTTGGCATACACTTCTTGCTTCATACACATTCATACAACGCCTCATACATTCTCTTCTGTTGTTCCGACTTCTGACATGGCCCAACTCGAGTATTTGATTCCCTTGACCGTGCCATGTCTTCCTCGGGCGTCCCGGCTTCTTCTTCCATTTACATTCGCGTCATATATTCTCCTTACACTCCTCTCTTCGTTCATTCGCTCTACATGCCCAAACCATCTAAGCGTCCCATTCTTAATCTTAGTCATTACGCCTACATCAGCTTTGCATTCTTTACGAATCCCAATATTTTTCACGTTGCAAGTTATTTGCAACAATTCGAGATTTTTCATCAGGACAGGAGAAATATTTCATGTCTCGTGTGGCATTGCCTCGACTGGTTAAGTTTACCATCACGACACAAGCAACATATTCCGCTTATAATGATGGTGGTGGGAGATTTCACATATTGTCAGGTTACTCGTAACTCGGGAATGTTTATTTCTTTAAAAATAGATCAAAATAACGTCATTTGATATAAGAACGGGTTAATTAGAAATTTTCAAAAATTTTGACTTACCTGATGTACTACTATACAAAAAGTGTACTATTAAAACTATATTTTCATATGAAGCGGTAACTTGGTGATGTGACATTATAATTTAAAAAAATAAAACAATAACTTTGTTTAGATCACTTTTATTTGTAATATACTTTTGCCGACCGGATTTCGCCACTACCGTAGGGCGGTATGTTACTGTAGTAATATCTACTAATATGCTGCCCTGAAGAAGCTACGGTAGTGGCGAAACCCGGTCGGCAAAAGTATATAATAAATAGAAGTGATGTAAACAAAGTTATTGTTTTATTTTTTAAATTATTAAAACTCTTAAAAAATACGGAACCCATCACTAGACCACGTTATCATGACACTAGATCGAATCAAAATCACATAAAAGCATTCGTTGTTATAAAGAGACTTTCGGACATAAACTACATATA
The DNA here is from genome assembly GCA_022606495.2 of Halesus radiatus. NCBI lineage: Eukaryota > Metazoa > Arthropoda > Insecta > Trichoptera > Limnephilidae > Halesus > Halesus radiatus. The sequence goes on along the minus strand of JAHDVE020010537.1, from coordinate 19,758 downwards.
TTTTGTAACAAAACTCCACAACATCCTCCCCCCAGATACAAAATTAATAGAATGGTTTAATGAATACAAGTCAAGTATTAAAGTCTGGCTGAAAGAGCTCAATTAAATAATATTAAAAAACAGTAATAAAACGGTATAGAAGACGCGCCTAATTAGATGACATCAAATTAAATACCTCTATCCCGCCTCAGCGCAAAACAATTAGTTTACATGCCTAATATAATAATTAATAGTATTGGTTTTTGCATTTTAAACCTTTATTCCATGAACATTTTTATAATTTAAAAAATAAAACAATAGCTTTGTTTTACATCACTTTTATTTATACTTTAGCCGACCGGGTTTCTTCACGCCAGTATACAATTAAACTATGAACTAAGATGCACATGTCCAATCCTTAAAATATTCCCAATAAACAAAGTACATTCCCTTACCGGTCAGTAGGTACCTGCTGATCTCCCATCCTTGGCCCTTCACTAGCCTGTTTGTATTAATCTATAACACATGTGCATCTTAGTTCATAGTTTAGTTGTATACTGCCCTGAAGAAGCTACGGCAGTAGCCAAACCCGGTCGGCTAAAGTATAAATAAAAGTGATGTAAACAAAGTTATTGTTTTATTTTTTAAATTATAATGTCACATCACCAAGTTACCGCTTCATATGAAAAAATAACATCTTTTTACTTGCACCATATTTTGTGTTTTAACATGTTTATGAATAGGCGCCAATAAAAAAATAAATTAAAAACAAATAGCAAGTGTTAAGTAAATATTATTTATTTACTTATTTGTTTTCTCCAGGAAGCAAACATACAAACAAAACAAACCGTATTAAATCAAACAGTTCGGCATCAATCTTTGCCGGCTCACAGATATTGCTAATAAAAATAAACGATGATTTTAGATGTTGGGAGATTTACAAGTTTTTTTAGGTTTTTGGCTGATTTGATGATGATGGTTAATAAAATAGAATAGAGGGCATGTTACCTGATTAAAAATATATATTTGTTACTACGGGATTAAACTTGAAAGAATGTAAAATATATTTAAAAAAAAAAAACAATTTCAAAATGAAATTCACTACCATAAATTGTATTTTAAACACTTCTAAATGGTCGTAATTAACTAACTAACCTTCAGACTGTTTCTTGGAAGGGGTAGGTAGAGAGGATGAACTGCCATACTACTCTATCTTGGCGCATACTCTTTGCTTCATTCATATTATCATGCACATTCTCATACATACTTTTCTGTTATTCTGACATTTGTCATGACTCGACTGAAGTATTCGATTTTACTTGATAGTGCCACATCTTCCTTGGGGGTCCCGACTTCTACTATTCTACTATAATGTGTAACGTGCTCTCCGTGCATAGTAGGGTAGTTTATCAATTAATGCTGGATGAATTCTGGGTTTAAAACACCTGGGAACCACAAATACTCTATCAGGCACAGAGAATCACAAGTGTATATCTCTTCTCTAATTACGAAAAATTTTGTTTTTTTGTACTCGATTTTGTTGAGAATTACTTGCTGAAAATAGCAGTTTGTTCTCATTAGTGACGGGAAGGTTTAGAGAGTAGTTTGAGTGAAATTTAATATGCAAGACTGTTGCCATAACGTATGAAACACATTGAACACGCCATGATGTATTGAGGTTATCCCATAGATATTCCACTCTGGTAAGCCACAGAATGTATATTAAAAAAAAAGAAGGTTTGTTTGGGTAGAATATTTTCAAAATGGAAAATACAAGTAAGTACCTACTTAAGAACTTTATTATTCGGATATATATTGTAAAAATAAATGTTTGGAATGAAATAAAAATTTCAAAAGAATGTTTTCTTTATTCAGACGTAGCAATAGTCCTCACAAGGCATTACTTTTGCTGTCAAATCAATTATGGTACCCAAACGACAAGCACGATTTCAAAACTTCATAATTTTATTCTCAAAAAAATATTAGCTAAGCATTAATAAATCACAAAATGTGTCTGCTTCGACAAGAAAAAAAAAACGAAAGTCAGGTAGAACCTGAAAATGAAAACAAATAAATGTTAACTATAAACAGTTACGTAATGTGAGAAATAAAAGAAAATTATAATTACATAATAATTTAGAAAAAATAATAATTTAAAAATTATTAATTAAGTTTAGATCAGCCTAACATTCTTTCTGGATATCCACATTTATAGTAGGTCATACATTACCACACAAATGCCTCAAGGATCTCATTTCTTCAGCGTTCAGTCTACTTTCATCTTCCATTTGCCAGTTCTGTGCCTTACTGTCATAGGTCAGGGTTGGTATCAGCACTCCATTGTGAACTGCTAGCTTCGCTTCTTTGGGCAACTTTTTGTTTGCGCCAACCGCTTCAGTCCTACGTTAATGGAGTTTCCTGCATTTACCCTTCTTTCAATATCCGTATCAGTCTTTCCATCTCTCTTAAACATACTTCCCAAATACACAAACTCATCGACCTGCTCCGAGTATTCGTCATTCATCCATGACTTTAGACTTTCACATTATTTAGCTAATTCTTCATACATACTTTGTTCATCCTGGATGCGACGGACTGTAGATCTTTCATACTGTTAGCAATCAGCAACCCATCATCAGCATACAACAGGCAACATACTTGCAGGTAACTCATTGTCACGGCCAAGCCTACCTCTTTCAAATCTTGCATACAGTTATCCATGAATAGATTGAATAAACACGGCGACATTACGCAGCCTTCCTTAACACCTTTTATCATGTATCATCGTATTGTGAAATTTTTGTGTAAAGTGCCAGGGAACATTTCTACCTCTTCCTGTGTCAGCTGTGGTTAGAGGTGCATAAATGAGGAGATAATTTTCACTACCCAGTGAGCGGGTTGCCTATTGCTACTATAGAGCTTTTTTTTAATTTTTATTTCAAATAATTCTAAACTGTGTTTTCTGTGCGTGCGGCACTTGCTAATAGCAATCTTATATTTAAGCCCGCTCACTAAGGTAATGGATGGTATAAGAAGGAATTCGGGTGAAGATGGAGGGATTCGCGTGCGATTCTAATTTGGATTAAAATGTTTTGGCTAAATTTATTATATGTTTTCGGAGTAGAGGAATTTCATCTATCAGTAGTATCAGAACTCCCTTAAGGACTGCTAGCTTCGCTTGTTCATATTTTAAAGGTAAATCAATTCAGTACATTTTAATTAGTGAAATGAAAACAATATTTTTAATTGGATTAAATACACATATCCAAAACGCAAACATTTAGCCTACTTCTTTAAAGGTTTAAGGGTTGTCAATTATCCCAGGGCATTTAACCGCGAATTTATCAAAACGTGACAACCCCACGTGAGGATATTTACCCCAATTTGAATTTCCCTCGGGGTTCCTTTGTTACCCCTTCGTTCTCTGTGTGAATCATCAACCTTTAAGTTGCTATACTTTACTAAGGGATGATTATTTCATTCCCTGGAACTGTTTACGGAAGCGTCGCCGATCAATAACACACTGTTTATTTTATTTTATTTTATTTATTTTTCGGAAAATTAGCGGAAGATTTAGAATTTACATATATATAATAATAACAGAAAATTATAAATTATCCACTGCTGATGATATTTACTATGAGTAAAGTGTGACAATATACAGTTTTAAATTAGTTAGCTTGCACTCTGTCAGTCGGGGGAGGGGAGGGTGGAGGGGAACATAGGAGTGGGATAAAGGAAAAAAGGACTAGAGTAGATGGAGAAGTGGTTCAAGTTATCTAGTTTGAGAGCGGCCGTGTAATGAATTTTAATTTAATTTCACGCATAGTTGAGCTAAAAATGTCAATTTGGTAATAATTTAAGTTGAATGAGTATGTAGATCTGTAGATAAAAGAGTTTTGTTTGGAATTAGTTTTACAACGAGGGATATAAAAAGTAAGTGGCTGTCTGCTGTTGCTATATGGGATATGAAATAAAAGGCGTTCGAGAAGATAAGGCTATCAACTAAGTTCTGTGCGATTTTAAATAACATTATGGAATCCGCTATATTTCTTCGGCGAGTTGACCGTAAATTTAAATAAAAAAATGTACCTCTTCGGTGTTAGTCTTCGTTGCTAAGACTTTAAAAATCTATTTTGGAAGATTTCAATTATGTTTTTATGTACTGCTGGTTTCCACACCTGAGATCCATATATGAATACCGCACAAGAGTCCCAACTGCTACCAAGCGTCTTGAGCCAGTGAGACTATGGCATTTCCAATTGGGGAATGTTGTGAGGCTGAAGGTGTTGGGAAGGGAAAGGAGAAGGGGGAGAGGAAGGTGGGCAAATACCTGGCTATTCAGATCTCCTCGACCATGGAGGCCGTCAAGATATTCCAAAATACTGCGAACATACGGGAAGGGGTATTTTATAAAATAAGTTTTATGGCATTTTAAAAACAACAAAAAGAATATTCGTATCATTAAATGCATGCACATAAAGCAGGAGTTATTATTATTTTTTAATATTTAATATTACATTGATCTTTCATCCAAAACGAAAATTTTGTTTCGAGATAATTAGTGCGTTGACTACGCTAAGGTTATAATGGGGTTGAGTTTCCAATAATATCGGGGTTTATGTTTGTATCGTGGCATAATTATTACTCTCAATGTTACAAGATATTAAGAAGAAGGACGAGCCAACCATACTTCCATATGTCTCTTTTACACTCCAATGACCTTTCACACTCTTAGACATACTCGTATGTTCAACATAATTAGTTTTTGTATGCGAATATCATACAGAAGTTTAAATTTAAGTGAGACTTTGACACCCCCATTAGGGTGTTTTGTGGGACGTGAGGCAGTGTGAGAGATTGTTGAGATGTGCCTAAGAAATCACATCTTGTTACTAAATAGTTGAAGGCATTCTAAGGTTACGTTTCATTTATGAAAGGTGATTTTGAGAGTAACTTTCACTATGGAACTAAGTGCTTTAAAATATTTCAGAACTACGTGATAAAGTTGGTGGAAAATAAAAAGTTCCATAGGTAACGATAAAAACAACTTTTGCCAATTGAATATAGTTTAATTTTCTTGGATATTCCAGGTAGAAAACTTCCACACCTTCTTTTTACGTATCTCCTCCGCACTCCTTCAGATTCTATGCCAAATGGGGATGTTATAAATAAAAAAAATAAAACTGTCCATATTTCACGATGCGATTTCACATTAACAGATTCTTAGGATTGTTTAAATATCTCAGTAAGTCCTAAAGTCATGGTGTTTGAAAGAGAGAGTACGAAAAACAGTGTGAAATATAGTTGTAAATAATGAATACTTGGAGCAGTTCGATGAGTTTGTATATTTGGGAAGTTTAATTGTGTTTACGAGAGATGGAAAGACTGATAGGAATATTAAAAGAAGGGTGAACGTTGAAAACTACATTAACAGAGGACTGTACGAGGTTGGAGAAAGGATGAACGTAAACTGAATGGCCTAGAAATGAGATCTCTGAGGCGAATGTGTGGTAAAACTATGTATGATCGTGTGAAAAATATTGAGATTAGTAAAGAATGCAAGGCTGATGAAAGCGTAATGAGTAAGATTAAGAAAAGGACCAGATGGGTTGGGTATGTAGAGCGAATGAACGACGAAAGGAGTGTAAGAAGAATGTATGACGCGAATGTGAACGGAAGAAGAAGTCCGGGATGCCCTAGGAAGACATGGCACGATCAAGTGGATCAGATACTTGATTCGGGTGATGTCAGAAGTCGGAATAATAGAAGAGAACGTATGAGACGATGTATGAATGTGAATGAAGCAAGAAGTGTATGCCAATATCGAGTTGTTTGGCGGTACGTACTCTCTGTCTACCCCTGCGGGGAAACGGCGTGATGGTTAGTTAATTCCATTGTTGGTTAGTTAGTTATTTAAGATTGTTTAGATGAAATGAAGTAAGCGTTTCATGAGAATTAATATGAAACCAGAATTAAGTCATTATCCAGCAGGATGCTTTAAGAAGTGCCAGAGGGGAAGGCAAACTTTGCCAAACTTCCGAAATTTGTGCAAATATTCGATATGACTTCACCAGAAAGCAAAAAAAAACAAGTTTTTTTTCCGTCACACCTATTCCTTAATATGTTATTTCCTCTAAATTAGGTATTTATTATATTTGTTTAAATATTAAAATCTGCCTGGGGTACATCATGAATAAATTAAATGAAGATACATACAAGTCAATGTCAATAGATGTCAATGTCACATTTCAGAACTGATATAAGTTTTTTTTAATCACTCAGGGGAGAAGAAATTTAAAAACCGAAACCTTAATTCAAATGCTAAGTGCACTGCAATTTCCTTCACAAAGAACAAAAATAAATATTCAAATACGTATCACATAAATAACGTCGCTTTATTGAACACAACTTCAACTAAAGACTTGGACGTGACATTTGACTCGTCACTTAATTTCAATAAACAAATAAATACTATTTCAAAAAGTGCATCACAAATATTAGGATTAACTCTACGAATCACAAATTGTTTTAAAATTGCAGAATTAACAACAACGTTATATAAATCGATTTTGCGAAGTATTTTGGAATACGCATCCACTGTTTGGTCTCCTAATTGCGAGATTTATAATTACAGAATCGAATCGATAAAAAGAAAATTAACCGGTGCATATCGTGAAGGTTTATCTGATTAATTTGGAATGTATAATGATCGAATTTCGCACTATAAACTATAATCTCTGTCAGACAGACCTAAACTATCTGATGTATTCCTTTTGTTCAAAATTATGTATTCATCTATTGATACACCAAACATTTTATCACACGAAAATCACCAAAGAGGATAAAATACAATTTTTTATACTAAAGCCTATCACACAAATACGGGATATTTCTCCCCTTTACCACGGCTATTAAGAAATTACAATACTATACTTGTACACTGATCTAATAATGAAACAGACATTTTTAATGACACAATAATCAAATAAAAAAAAAGTTTTACCATTAATATCAATTTTATGATGCTCTTTATTAAATACCAAAACAGTGTACCATCAGCATAGGTGACAATAAGGAGTTAGTTTATACACCCACTTTATATAACATGTTTTCGACCTTTCACTTCTTTTTCATTCTTATTATCATTTTTGCGAGAATGTTTATTGTTGTTTATTGTACTTATGACTTTTTCATGTACTAAAATAAAATTAAAAAAAATTAAAAATATGTATTCAGGATATTAGAAAATGTGAAATATTTCTATTGTTATTAGTTGCAATATAATTTGCAATACAACTTGTAGTATTTATTATTATGAAACTGTCAATTTATGATGGAATTCAATTTTAATACCATTTTTTTACTGAAAACCTCTATAACTCTTTTCCATTTAGTTTAGTTTACTCTCAACCGGACCGGTTTCACCCTATCACGGGCATCGTCAGACTGGCACAATTAAAACTAAATGTATGGTGTATATACCATATAGCATCGATGTCAGAAGTGAATCCTCTTGCTTTCTAATATTGTTTTTATTTATGAAGACGGTACTGTTTACTGTACGGTACTGAATTTTTTTATTGCTGACGGTACTGTTTACTATTATGTTTTTAAAAAGTACTTTCAGATTGGTTTATTACCCTCTGGAAGACGGATCACATTGTGTTTGTTTACTGTTTGTAGTACATATTAATTCACTGGCGATAACTTATTCTGTAATTAAGTAACTCGTTAGGTACCCGCTGTGTAATTCAAATTAATCCATCCGCCTGTCAGCCGAATGTCCTACCCACAGGGCTGACCACATTCTACTATTATGTATTAGTAAAATATGTATGTATATATTCTAACAGGTATTCGGCAAATAATAAATTGTCGAATTTGCACGGGCAGTCCAGATTCCCGATGCGTATACTTTTTCAGTATCTCCACACAGGAGTCCCCGAGGGAAATAATTTCCCTCCAGGCCTATATCATCTTTGGGGATGGTGTGTGGAGGGTTTTTTAGAGGGTAGGAAGGAATAATCTTGGGTCTAGAAGAGACCCGTGTTGTAGGATGGAGGAAATACGGTAGATCATTCCACAGCCGAGCTGTTGAACACAAGAACGAGTCGTAGAAGCGACCCGTTCTCATGTGGTAAAAATCAACCATGTGCAAATCTTGGGCGTGCGTTTGACGTGTTTCCCGACGATACACAGGTGCCGAAGGGATCAATGACGCTAGTTCCTCAGAGCAACTTCCATTAAAATACCAGTAAAGCAAGGACAGCATTCCCACGTGACGTCTGTTCTCCAAAGATTGCAATTCGTTTGTTAAGATAAGCGAATCTATCAAACGGACCCTCCGTTTTTTACAGAGTCAATGGTTTTTTCAGATATTTTGGGGCTCTCGACCAGAGGTGGCTGCAAAATTCTACAGTGGGGCGCATTTGTGATTTGTGTAGAGTTATCTGTTGTGTACTATTAAAGTATGTGCGGGCTCTGTACAATACGCCCAGTTTCTGAGAGGCTAACTTTACTGGTCACATAAGGTTACACCAAGCATATCAATGGAGGGCTTGTTGGGAAAATTGGTTCAATTAAAGGAGACTAGATTGTTATTTCGTTCCCTTTTAGATGTAATCAGACAGGATTCGGTATTTGAAACATTAAATTCGACGAGGTTATTCTGACCCCAAGAGGAGACCCTCTCCACAGATGTTTATATAAAAAAGATCTTTATATCATAATATTTTCATTACGAAAACCAAAAATCTCTCAATATAATTATTAACCTTAATAGTAAATTTGAGCCATAGCTAAAAAGTACGCAACTCATCGCATCTTTTTATAACTTTGTTATTTTTATTTATTTAACGTAAATCTTATATAATAATGTTATTATTAATTAAGTTCTGAAAGTATTTTTATTTTTTATTTTTGTGACAGCTGTTTCGATGTTTAATGCCATTTTCGAACTGTGGTTAATCCACATTGTGACGACGTATTTATATGATTTTATTCACTCACCCCATTCTAATTAGGACGGGTTTTTAAAAATAATGATTTATTACCGGAAAAGCCGATTTAGTTAGAACATAATTAAAATTCTATATTCTGTGAAGTTTTCACAATTATAATGTATTCGCCGTATTTAACTGAATGTTTTATTAATTGGTTTATCTAATTGTGTTATATTGTTTTGATAATGTGAACATACTGAAAAGCGGTGAATAAATAATTTTCTTTACTTTATTAATTAATGTTATGTTAGGATCATTTGTTGAAATTCGTTGAAATTCGTGAAAATGGTATTAAGAGAAACGGCTATTTTACCGTCTGTTTTGAAAATATAATGTAATTTAAAATAAAAATACATTAAAAAAATTAAAATAAGTATTATGGTGGACTTTAAATTAAATTAAAAACCACAAATTTGCCGTACATAATTAAAATATCTAACCGAGAAAACGTTTTTTTTTATATAAAATTTTGTTTATGTATTTTTATTCACGTAATCCTATTAAGATAGCAAACAAGATAATTTAAAAAATATATATTTAATAAACTCACCAATAATTTTCTAAGTTGCCTCTAAAATTATGAATATTGATATTTTTTTCATTGCGTATACTTCATAATTTAAAAAAAAATAATAAAATACTTCTCATCAGCACTAGATATTTACTAAACCTCTAATTTAAAAAAAATATATATCATTGAGTTTGGATGGGTATTTTGGCCTAAAAGTTATGTTATAAACAGACAGCGCAGCCGTTCCTCTTCAACGCCGAAAAATCTTTTTTTTACATTAATATCGCACAAGAGTCTCAACTGCTCCCAACCATCTGGAGCCAGTGAGACCATGGCATCCCCAATTGGGGAATGTTGTGAGGCTGAAGGAATTGTGGAGTGGAAGGAGAAGGGGAAGAGGAAGGTGGCGAAAGGAAAGGAGCTGCCACAATAATAAAAAAAAGGAAAAATATTTGCAAAACTTACGTAAATCAAATTTAATAACGTTATTAAATTTGATTTACATTAAAATTTAAAAAAAAAACCTTACATGTTCTTTGAATCTAGTTGAGAACGCCCTTCCCGCCTGTCCTATAAAGGCAGCGTTACAGTCGGCTTGGTCACTTTTTAATTCACATACGCATAACATTATTCAAATTAATTTACATTAAATAAAAAAAAATCTACGAATTAAACACAAAGACAATCAATAATTTCTGATAACTCCCTTTCCTCCGAAATGAATGGCATTCATTCCAAAGTTGCGCTCTAGGGCTCCGAAGAAAAATGATCTCCCAGCCCTCTCGAACATTCCTCTCTACCCCCGGTTACCCCTCCTTACCCTCCAATATTGTTTTTCTTCTCCTCATCACCTGCACTCACCATAATTTCTCCCTCCCTCTTAAATCATCAGACCAGTTGTCTTTTTAGGCAAATGGGTGAACATTCTATTTCTCAGTTTAAAACATCAGTAAGTAATGAATTATTTTTGAAACCCCACGAATCTTATTGCATATATGAATTATTTTCAAAACTTCTGGGAACAGTCCAAAAATACAATATCCGAATATTTTGATTTCCCGGCGACGCTGACTAAGAAAAGCTTATATTACGTATGTGTAGGGCGTCTATACTCGATTCAGCCTAAGAAAAACCCGCTATGGTTCGAAATTAGGTTCGTACTGCGCATACCCCACCCTCCCTCCTTCGCCGCATCACCCCGCGCACGGTTCGCGGCTAAGCTCCGCCAATTCAGTAAGTTGTAGACTGTCTAGACCTTTAAGACACGATAGAAGGCACATTATAAAGCAAAAAAGTTCATCTTTTGGTACATGGTGTCAATTCTTCACCTTTCGTATTCATAATTTTTTTGTACATATTACAAACTTACTTTGAAATTTTACGTTTTTAGGCACTTAAAAAAATATACGTTTTTTGTAAAGATAATCTTTATTCAGATGTCTAGTTGATGCAGAAAATGATCTGAAAAATTAAAAAAAAAATACGTATGGTTCTAATACTTATCATGTTACAGGAATGGAAAAAATTCACAGCGTTTCTTCAAATGCTACTTAAGTTTCTATCCTTGAGATTTTTGTTCCACTCTTTTAATAATCGCTTACGCCTTAAGCCTAACTTATATTAGCGCGACCCTCTCTCTTTTGTATTAATACGAGTATAACTCCTTTTCAAACAATGTTCACTTTAATTTTTTTTTATCATCTGAGTCATCCCGTTAATTGATTTAAATGCCATCCAGCATCTTGAACTGGATTCTTTCAGGACATTTGAGCCAGTGAAAATTTTTGAGATGCTCTGAAATATCGGAGTATTTAGAAACGCCTTTGTTAAAAACGGAACGGTTGCCGCGGTTTTAAAAACGGAAACGGAACAATTGTTGAATTTTTTTCACTGTGTTACCATTTATTTTGAAATAAGGATTCCAGTTCTTTTTTTTTAATCTTTTCTAATCAATAATGTATTTCGTTTTTTTTTCTGAAGTCAGTTATCATAGTTACAATAATTTACAAATTTTCAATTTTTCAAAGTACTCCAAAACGCTCCAAGTTCATGGCCGATCGGTTTTGAGGCTAGAATATCAAATGTCAAACCAAAGATGGGATTTACCGTACATAATTTTATATTCTATTCATAGTCAACTAAGAAGTAATAACATAATGAACTTTTTTGGAAACTTTAAAACAAAGAATATCATTGAATCGCATCTGCTGTGACTGAAATATTTTTAATTTCTGTTGTTTTTTCGGTTTCGTGGTTCGTTTGGTATGTGTTAATATTATCTTCTTCAATGATTAAATATTACAATGAGGTTTACAAACTTCAATAAGTTATAAGAAATAAATTGAATAATAATAATATTGAGTATTAATAATATTATCATAATATCCGTATTGATAATTGGTTTGCTCATTAATACTCTAACTTGTGCCATTAATAATAGTTTTTTTTTATATTGAACAACATTTAAAAAGCTTAAAGTCACCCAAATTAAATTTCCCCAAATCCTAAAAAATACATATTTAAAATACAAAAAAACGAAAAAGATAAATTTCCAAAAACAGAATATATACGTGACGTCAGATGTTCCAAATGCAAAGGTACGAATATAACAAGGTGTTTTCATGAGATGATTATTTATTCACTTTTAAATAACGATTTATAAATTTTACGTATAATTATATATAAAATAAAACTTATATATTCATAATCGGCGTTTGCTGAATGAATACATATTTTTAAAGCCATAATATTTTTCACTGGAGTGCCTTATTATGGAGTCATGGGTGTACTTCTTTATGAATAACAGTTTTTAGAAATTAATTAATGCACATAAAATCAGTGGCGTTTATTGCCTTATGACAAATAGTAGTTTTTCAACTGCATTTGGATTGTGAATAGATTTTTAAAAGCCATTTTATTAAACGCTGATTGTTGTGGCCAACTGCATAAATGAGCGTACAAGTTCGTCTGCATGTACTGAGGGCAATTAGCAGGATAAACACAGAAACACAACCACCGTATTATTATACATACCTAGTGCCTTGTGCGGCCATTTGCAGGTGGAATCATTCATGACGAATATTTCGTTATCCATTACGTAGAGTCCTGCTGTTGAGTATGAATACCCAGTTCATTACAATGCATACCTGAAAAAATTCAATACAGGTGTAAAAATATGTTTTTCGGTAGTAAAATCAAGTTTATTTATTTTATTTTTTTATTTATAACTTACCATATATCAGTTTATAAATCTCATTGTAATATATTATTAATCATTGAAGATATAAATAATAATAACATTGATTTATTATCTTCTTTTTTTTATATAACAAATACTGGGATTTCCGTGCTGTGGATTTCATTTACAAAACACGTAATTAATTACATTGTATTAAATTGATACGCTTGATGAAAAAAAAAACAAAATTGTAATGTGAGGTGTTTTAAGTGAAGTTGAGTGGTTTTTGAGTTTTTTACTATTCTGTATTTCGTGTTAATATGTTTTCTATTTCAGATCTCCCTATGTAACGTATCCAGTGTTTTATTTGATTTTTAAATTTATTATGGTTGTTGTGATTTTTAAAGGGTAGTGGAATTTTGTTGTAGACTTTAGTACCATAGTATAAGAATTTTTTTTGTCCAAATGTTGTGTTTGTGCTTCCTTGTTGTATGTGTTTTTGTCTCTGAGATGTAGTGTTTCCAATATGTGTGATTGTTGTTATTTGTTGTTTTTTGGATTCATGAATGTAAAGTAGTATTGTTTTACAATAAAATTGTTATAATGATGTTAAGTTTGTTGAAGATTTCGTAAGTGCTAGTTCTTAAAGGGACTTAGATAATATTAAAAACTCCCAAATCGAATCATGAAACTGAAAAAAACACAGCAAAGAAAAATAACTCGGTAGCAGCTGTGATTTGAACTCAAGACCTAATGGTCTGCACTGGACCTGCGCTCTATGCCAACTGAGCTACGGCTACCTCAATCCATCACTTCGTTTCGTATCATACTTCGACATCTAAGAACTATCAAGGAATTAATTGTGGATGATATCCACAATTAATTCCTTTTTTTTTGGCTGTTACGTTTTTATAATTACAAGAGTAGGCCTGAATTTATTATGCAATCGTTAAATAGTGTCTCGGATATACCTCTCAGATTTTTATTTACATGGAAAAGTATTGACTCTTTCTTCAAGTGTTCAAGTTTTCTTGCAGCTTATCAACTTCATTCTCTTGTAGATTTTTATAAACATGGAAAAGTATTGACTCTTTCTTCAAGTGTTCAAGTTTTCTTGCAGCTTATCAACTTCATTCTCTTGTAGATTTTTATAAACATGGAAAAGTATTGACTCTTTCTTCAAGTGTTCAAGTTTTCTTGCAGCTTATCAACTTCATTCTCTTGTAGATTTTTATATACATGGAAAAGTATTGACTCTTTCTTCAAGTGTTCAAGTTTTCTTGCAGCTTATCAACTTCATTCTCTTGTAGATTTTTATATACATGGAAAAGTATTGACTCTTTCTTCAAGTGTTCAAATTTTCTTGGAGCTTATCAACTTCATTCTCTTGTAGATTTTTATATAAATGGAAAAGTATTGACTCTTTCTTCAAGTGTTCAAGTTTTCTTGGAGCTTATCAACTTCATTCTCTTGTAGATATAAAAATATAGAAACAAAAATATATATTAGAATTAATTGTTAATTTTTATAGTTACACCATATTCTGTATTTTGACATGCTTCTTTATATAAGTACTAGCTGATGTATTTGATGCCGTGATTGATTTGACAGTGAAAGTAATGCCTTGTGACGACTATTACTATCTCTAAACAAAGAAAAATTCATTCGAATATTTTAGTTCATTCCAAACATTATTTTTTCAAAATATTTCTAAATAATAAAGTTCTACATATGTTTTAAATTTTGAAAATATTCTATCTAAACAAATCTTCTTCTTTTGAATATGTAATCTGTGGCTAACCAGAGTGGTATATCTATAGGTTAACCTCAATATGGTGGGTTCACTGTTTTTCTTACTAATTTTAAAACGTTATAGCAACAGTTTTAAATATTGGATTTCATTCAAACTACTCTCTAAACCTTTCCGGCGATAATAAGAACAAACTGTGCTATTTTCAGCGAAACCGGTTGAGTAATTTTCGAGAAAATCTAGGAGACACAGACAAACATCATTTTTATATATATAGAGTTTCGCTAATAAAAAAAAAAGTTTTGTTCGGTTTCCTATACTTTTCGATAGCGTGGTCTTATTTAAAGGCGGTCATTGACCCCTGTGCAAGCGATGCTAAATAAATGCGCAAGTTCATGAGAAATTTGCGGTGATTCGAATCTGGAACCAATTCGGAATTCGAAGTTTGAAATCGAGTTCCAATCTCCCTTTGTTCCGCGAATAGAATATCCCGTTTCCGCCACTTTCCGGTGCATACTCGGGAATGTTCCCTAATACCTACCATTGGTAAAGGACTTGGTAGGAAGTGGTTAATACTTCGCTTCGCCCGAGTTTACCGTTTACAATATATTATCGAAATATTACTAGTTACTTAAAAATGTTCCTCAATTAAAGAATATGAAAAATATAACGTGGCGTATTGTCTTAGTTTTGACAGATACGGGGGCTATTTTACCACAATTCAGTAAGTTATCAATAAGTGCTATTTGTATAATAGAAATATATTTGCGTTTCACATACTCTCAATAACGCTATATTCCATAAAAAGTCCGACATAATTTAACTCGAGCTCAAACCGACAAATAGCGGCTATTTACCAGATTTAAATATGGCGTCGAGCGTCAAAATGTCAAAACATTCTGACACCTGCCTGTGAAGCGAGCCGATTATTGAGTTTATTGTGGATTTCATTGAGGATTTTTGCCATAGTTGAAGATGCAGAAGTACACAACAGGGCGGCAATGCGATGACCACGAGTTATAAAAGTTAGTTTTATTTTTTTGAAGGTATTGTAGATATTATATAGGTTGATCTGAAATAGAATATATTACATAGGTAGATCTGAAACACCAATACAGACTAACACCGAAACCAATCAACTGCACTTAAAACACCTCACCTAACAATTATTTTTATTTTTTTCATCAATTTAATATAACGTAATTAAATATTTTGTAAATGAAATCCCCAGCACGGGAAATCCCAGTGAGGATATCATTATTAATTATTATGTAATAAAAAAAAGAAGGTAATAAAACACTATTATTAGTATTATTGGACGACGGTGACTTCACATCGCGATTTCGACTCACGAAGAATGCCGTAAATATAATTCACGACCAAATCTGTCCAAGGACTACCCTCTGCTTATTTATCGTAATTTTAATATACCCCCTCATAATATCTTACGAAATATTTGTACTTACTCGCATCATATTCATCTTTCAATTTGGGAGGCAGGTCTGGGTCACACCACCAACCGTATAGTTTTCCCGGGAGCATGCTTGATGTTAAACGTTTGTGATTCCATAGAAATAATAGACAGGAGTTCAATTTGAAAATACCGACGTTGTCAAGCTAGCTCATCAATAACTACTAGGGACCTTATGATTTGTAGTGAAACGGTCGCCGATTTATTGTATTGTTATTCATATGATTAAAGTTATCCAACAAACAATTAACGAAGAGTTTGTTGATATGTGGTGAAATCGCCCCACAGCCTAACATTCAAAAGTAGGTAATAATTGAGGACAGTACGAACGTTCAAAAAGTTTTAAATGGTAACACATAGGTGGCTCATAGGGAAATCAAAGTAATATAAAAAATTTAATGGCCCAAGTGCATATGTTTCACTTCATCAAATTCTCAAATAAATTTGATAAAACCACCTTTTAATTATTTAGCGCCTCGCAAGGAAGATAATTAGATAGAAAGGCAATTTTGTTGTATTTCTGAATTTTTACGTATCAATATAACCATGTATTAGTTTACCATTTAACAAATCCAAATACACAATTCAAAAAATATAGAAAAAGAACGAATTATTTGGATTTGACTTCTTTCTTTAAAATGAACTGTCAAACGCGATTATGTGAAAACATTTGAACATGAATAACACATTTTAAAGACAAAGTCAATAGGTTAACGTTGGCATCGTAATGACACTTACAAAATAATAAATACCTACAATTAAATGCCAAGCTATACCTTGGTACATAAACAAATTAAGATTAATTAATTAATTTGAAGACAAGATTTTTGTGCATAGCGGAAAGGGTAACAATTATTTTTATAAACAATAATTATTAGCCTGAAACACTCATCCAAATTGAAAAAAACCTTCCGAGAAAAGATAAATGTCGCCGACAGGACTCGAACCTGCACCCTTCTGATTGCCGGTCAGATGAAAAAGAGGTGAAAAATAATAAAAAACAGTAATTATTGAATGAAACACTAGTATATATTGATTAACTTGGCGGGTTTGCGATAAGCCGACGTAGCTCAACGGTAGAGCATCTGACCGGCAATCAGAAGGGTGCAAGTTCGAGTCCTGTCGGCGACATTTATCTTTCTCGGAAGGTTTTTTCAACTTGGATGAGTGTTTCAGGCTAATAATTATTGTTTATAAAATTAAGATTAATTTTCTTATGAAGAAAAATATACCCCAATCCCAAATGAGGATCCAGGACTATTCCCGCAGTTACGATGAATGATTGTGAATGGTTTGTTCATTTTTAGGTAAATGATAAACAGCGTGGATATTTTTCTCGGACATCGGTCATTCAATGAAAAGTAGTAAAAGTCTTGTTCATTCTCCCATATTTATTCAAAACCATGACATATCCCCGTTAATATTCTCTTGAATGAAATACAATGACCGCTGGTTATAGCACAACCGAACAAATTACAATAAAATCTCAAAATATCAATATTACATTATCTATTCAATTAAAACTGTAAAGAAAACGAAGAGATGAATGGAGGAAAAAAAAAGAAAACAATTAAAATAATCTGAGATAAAGAGGAATATAAAATTAAAAACCAAAGAATTGGAGGAAGATAAGACAAGATAAGAAGGCTTTAATACAATTGGGTTAATTAATTTTAGTATCATTTTCCTTACCTAAATAACAAGTACTTTTTTGAATAAAGAAATAAAAATAATGACCGAACGACAGAGAAAAATATGCTGGAAAATGCCACATTAAAGATCTCGCAGAAAATGGATCAAACAAACTGTAAATACAGTTATTTCTGAAATACGACAGAAGAAATTCACAATTTAAACCATAAGTAAATTATACAGGAATTTTTAATGCCTTGATTCTTGTTTAAAACATAAGATTTTCACGTTTATTTCACAAATACTTGTGTCTGTATGTTTAATGTGAGCACCTTTTCAAATCTACCTGATTTTGCAGCTATTTGAGAAATATGTGAGACGAATGTGTGGTAAAACCATGTATGATCGAGTGAAAAATGTTGAGATTCGTAAAGAATGCAAGGCTGATGTAAGCGTAGTGAGCAAGATTAGAAAGGGACGCTTAGATGGTTTGGGCATGTAGAGCGAATGAACGAAGAAAGGAGTGTAAGGAGAATATATGACGCGAATGTGAATGGAAGAAGAGGCCGGGGACGCCCGAGGAACACATGGCACGATCAAGTGAATCAAATACTCGAGTCGGGCCATGTCAGAAGTCGGAATAACAGAAGAGAATGTATGAGGCGTTGTATGAATGTGAATGAAGCAAAAAGTGTATGCCAAGATCGAGTTGTTTGGCGGTCCGTCCTCTCTGCCTACCCCCGGGGAAACGGCGTGATGGTTAGATAGTTAGTTAGTTAGGATTTATTGACGACCATACGACACGTGGTGTTACCATATCTTTTTGTGATCTGTAAAGAAAATGGAACTTGTCTAGATGTGAAATGTATTTTAATCAAATTTACCGGCTTTTGAGTTCGAATTATTGTTTCTCGGTGTAAGTTTTAGACAAGTGGTAATTTTAATACATTTGTGTATGATACAAATTACAATAAAATATTTACGATCTTGCCAGCTAACTAGAACATATATTTTCTTTAATAGATTCATATTAATTCAAAACCAGAATGCTCACGTGACGTCAGATGTTCCAAATGCAACGGTACCAACATAACAAGGTGTTTCGATGAGTTGATTTTTTATTCACTTTTAATTAATTTATAAATTCTACGTATATTTATATATAATAAGAGTTATTCATTCAGAATCGACGTTAGCTGATCGACATGTATACTCGTACATATTTTTAAAGCCATTGTATTTTTCAATAGAGTTCCTTATTATAATTTAATGATGGTTTAGTAAGTGCTCTATTATCTAAATTTGATATTTTTGGTATTGCAAGGACCAATCTGAACTTCTTATGCCGCAGTAATACGCGCACAACATAGAACATGACCTGCCTAAGGTGATTGGATTCACTTCAGTGAATCCGTGGTTCCCAACAACCTATTAATAGGCTCCGCCACACATGAGGTATTTTTGAATGGGTTCTAATTTAGTGCGTAGATCACTGGAAAGACGTTCGCGTGACCCTTTCTGACCTTTATCCCCAACACGATTCATAGGAACGCATTCTTCAGGAAGATTCACGATTACCTGGATAATATTGAAAGGAAGCACATCTACTCAGACAGATTGAGGAGGTCATGACCTTCTTGATATATATTCCGCTGTGGTATTACAATATTTTCTAGATCTCCGAAAAAAAAACACCCTATTTCGTCGCTTTTCTCCCACGTTATGCAAGTGATTAGTTTTTAAAAACAGTCTGAAGACTTTTAAAAATTAAATCTGAATCAAATTTACTAATGTTATTATCAAGTTCTGCAAGCATTTTTATTTTTTTAATATTCTGACATCTGTTTCGGCGTTCAAGGCCATTTTCAAACATAGGTTAATCCACATTGTGACGACTTATTTATATGATTTTACTTACTCCCACCCAATTCTAAATTGGAAGATATTAAAATAATGATTTATTATCTATAAAACCGATTCAGTTGGAAAATAATTAAAATTTTCTATTCTGTGAGGTTTTTACATTTATAATGTGTTTCCCCGTATTTAATGATAAAGCTTTCTTAATTGATTTATTTAATTGTATTATTTTATTTTGATAGTGGGAATATACTGAGAAGTGGTGAATAAATTATTTTCCTTTCTTTATTAATTAATGTTATATTAGGATCATCTGTTCGTTTGTTAATTTCTAATTGCTCAAGTAAATTTAATCTAAGACCCTTTCTTTCT